>JAVSCE010002154.1:0-36160 GCA_032199065.1 Smutsia gigantea
CGCGCACTGCCCGCCCGTCCCCGGCGCGCCCGCCTCCGCTCCGCCTCCGTTCGGGGCGCGGGCGAGGTGGCCGGGGCGGGGGGACGCACAGGGCAGCACCGCGGCTGCGAGGCCGGCGGGGGGATGGGGGGGCGGGAGGAGCGGGCCCAATAAAAGGCGGCGAGGCAGCCCCACCCCGAGGCAGGCCGGCGTGCAGGCTCGGCGTGTGCCTTCCGTCTGGCCCGCGCCGGCGGCGGGGAGGCGGTGCTCGCGGCCTGCAGCCCGCCCATGGAGGCTTTCCCGTGGGCGCCCCGCTCGCCCCGCCGCGGCCGCGCCCCCGCGCCCATGGCGCTCGTGCCCAGTGCCCGCTACGTGAGCGCCCAGGGCCCGGTGCACCCTCAGCCCTTCAGCTCGTGGAACGACTACCTGGGGCTCGCCACGCTCATCACTAAGGCAGTGGACAGCGAGCCGCGCTTCGACTGCGCCCGCAGCGGGGACGGCGGCGGAGGCGGCGGCTCCCCACCCTCCTCCTCCTCCTCGTCCTGCTGCTCCCCACACGCGGGGGCTGGGCCCGGGGCGCTGGGGCCGGCGCTGGGGCCGCCCGACTATGACGACGACGACGACGACGACAGCGACGAGCCGGGGTCCCGAGGCCGCTACCTGGGGGGCGCGCTGGAGCTGCGCGCACTAGAGCTGTGCGCCGGCCCCGCCGAGGCCGGGCTGCTGGAGGAGCGCTTCGCCGAGCTGAGCCCGTTCGCTGGGCGCGCTGCAGCCGTGCTGCTGGGCTGCGCGCCCGCTGCCACCGCCGAGGTGGCGCAGCGAGAGGAGCGGGCCCCGGCGTGGGTGGCCGAACCCCGGCTGCACGCCGCCTCCGGGGCGGCCGCCACCCGACAGCTCAAGCCCGATCTGCAGGTGTGCGTGTTCTGCCGGAATAACAAGGAGGCGGTGGCGCTCTACACCACCCACATCCTGAAGGGACCCGACGGGCGAGTACTGTGCCCCGTGCTGCGCCGCTACACGTGTCCCCTGTGCGGCGCCAGCGGCGACAACGCACACACCATCAAGTACTGCCCGCTCTCCAAAGTGCCGCCGCCGCGCAGCGCCAGGGACGGCCTGCCCGGCAAGAAGCTGCGCTGAGGGCCTCGGCGCCGGTCTACGGCCACCAGGGTCACCGCTGACCACTCTCTAGTGGTCTTCGCACTCTTTCCGTCGCCGTCTGGGAGGCGTGGAGCTCAGCAGCTGGCTCAGCTTGAGTTGTCTTGGTTTTTTCAAAGCAAGTCGGCCGTACGGAGTACTTTCCTGTTGATGAGTTGAGACTACACGCTAGGATCTTGATTTTTCTCGCGTTTCTAGTTTGTGCACATCCAGACGATGAAGGCTGGGTGTGTATTCCACTAACTGAAATATTATTTAGAGGAGCTGTTTACTGTATACATCGGCCTGTTTTAGATGCGCATCAGTATGAAATTGTCTCAATCTAATCTTGGATGTTTAATTTTATGAATGGAGGCACTTATACTAGGTCTAGAATATTTTTTTAAAAGCCTCTATCTAAAACTGGCGATTTTATGGAATGTTGGCAAAATGACTTTTATTGTTTGAAAGAACTAATATTTTAGTTGTCCTAAAAAATTATTCTAATTCCAAGTGAGGCGAGCCCCTGGTAGCATCACCATTTTGAGAAGTGAAGATTTAGTAAATACTTTCCAGTATTAACTTGGATGGGTAGTTCCTCCTTGTGGCTTGTTTCTGTCCTAGCTGGAGGTGTAAAATTGCACAATCTGTAGCAGGTAGTAGCTCTTTATCCTTTAGTGTACCAGGATCTTTTAATGAACTAGCAACTAGCATTTTTCACCTTTAAAAATTGTGCCAACTTATAATCCTATTGTGTATACACTTGGAAATGGTGCTGTTTAAAAGAATTTGACTTGTGTATTTATACAGTTAATAGTATATGAATTCATTAATCTTGCCTATAACTTTGCTACTTGGCCTTTTGTCTATGCAACCACCCCCCATTTCCAGTTCTTTAAAAATATCTGTGGTATTAAAAGGGAGCAGTATTAATTCACCCTGAACTGCTCAGGTTCAGGGTTCCTCAGCATTGGAAAGCTCATTCCGTTTCACTTGAGAAGCAACAGCTGGGAGACGTACTCCTCTGCACTCTGTAAGGTTAGTGTAATAACCTGTATTCAAAAATGTTCCACTCTGGGGTTGTGTCTGACTGTAGGCATATGCAGTCGTCAAACCAGAAACGAGCACTAATTGTGGAGTTGGAGAGGAGGAGTACAGTCCCCCTCATATTCCCATGCTAAGACCCTTTTTTTGGAACCCCACCAGTTACCCATAAAAAGAGATTAAACCTGATCCTTAAGCAAAGGTTCTTAACCCCTTCTTCACCTCTCACCCTCATTTTTAAATATATCTTGCTGGATGCCACACCACTTGGCATAGCTATCCTACCATCGAGAAAGATACAGGAGGCAAATACAGAAGAGAATTAAGCTGAATTCACCTGAACTGTACAAAACGTACCACTTATCTGAAAATACCAGCAAGAGATTTAGTCTGAAAGACACCAGTAGGAGGTTATTGGAAATTAAGACTGCTTTCACATTACACAGCTAAGTTCCTCCACAGCAAGTGGGCTAGATCTGAACACTCCTTCGAAGGTATAATTGAAGCTGGTGTAAGTAACATTAGGTAGCTATAAGCCTTTTTGGTCAAAGGAGGTGCATCACCATGAAGGGGGAGGGAGGCATGTGGAGAAATGGTTTCTTGGCCAGAAGAAATCCACTGCTACTAGTCTAGCCCCAGCCGAGACCTTCAGATTGGAAATTCAAGTAGCTTAATAAAACCACATTAGTATTGTTTTGTTTAATGCTAGAAAATACACCAGTTCAGTTTTGCTTTTGGGGTAGTTTTCAAGTCTGTGTGAATTCATGTCACCTCTTCCCCTGCTCCATTCTTTATTTTCAAGAGTCACCATAAACAGATGAGTGCATTCTCCAGACCAGCACTAGGCAGGCAGCTATCAGGTATTTTTAAAGAGCTGAATTATAGATACTGTGTGTCCAGGTCTCAGGCATGTGGTTTTAATGTATCTTCAATATGAGAAGCCCTTGGTGATAGGATGCCCCTAACATGAGCTTGATACTCTGACCATTAACCCTCAGATTTACCCCTTTCTCACTTAGCAAAATGCTGGGAGTTAAAGCATGAGCACAGACTATTAACTACAGTTAATTTTCTAGTGATCTCTTATGAAAAATATACTAACCACAATCTAACACATTTAAAAGCAACTTAACTCAATCTGAAACAAACTTTAAACAATTACAAAAGTTAGGGCAAATGGAACCCAATTTTCAAAGTTTAAAAGCATAAAATAATCAGTGTGACAATTACTTCTATTCATACATTCTGCATGTATTTGGCTAAATCCAAAACAATATATGGAATCCTCAAAGAGCTTTTACCAATTGTGGAGGCATAGATTGCCTTTATGTCCTTTTCTATAGAGACATTCCCAGTAGCTTTTAATTTCCTCTCATTTTGTTTTTTTCTTATGAAGTCCTTTTTGGAAGCGGATTACAACTTTTGGCATAGATTTGCTACGAGAAAGCCAAAATTACATATTTTAAAACTGTACCACAAATACCTGTACTTCAAGGAAAGAAAAGTTTCAGCGTTAGTCCTAATTTTCTAGTCTGTCGTCCATAGTGTCCCATTGTATCAATTAGATGTGTAAAATTATAAATCAATCTACAGCCAAAATATCTTTGGTAAAAAAACACAGGTAGTCCTTGACATAAAGACAACCACATATTGATGCCACCTTCTTCCTGGTAGCCACTACGGACAACTAATGGGATACAGTCTTTTTGGGGGCCAATGTCTTCTTCCATTCTCAGATCCACCTATGTTAATAGAAATGGTATTCTCATTTAAAAATGCAGAAGCCACTGGGAACATGGAAGACATTCTATGCATTAACAAGTTGTTCAGCTCTCCTTTGACACCTGTGAATAAATACTGGAGGAAGTAGGGTAAGGCTGTGAGGTATTGAGAGTGAAAACTTAAGTGCAGGACCACAGAGCAGCAGTAGACTCCTGCCTTCATCCTGTCCTCTGGATTTTGATCCTGAGGACAAAGATCTGGATTCTGACTGACAGGACAAAGAACACGGGAGAACAGTAGGTCTGGGAAAGGGTCCTGGCAGGAAGTGTGGGTTTACAGACTAGCCTGGAAACCTATCAGACATGCATCCTTAACTCATATAAACAATTTAATCAGCTTAAATGAACGATCTGTTGGGGCCAATCTGTGATGCCCTGCTCTAGTAATTTAACACTCAGAGCAGGTTACTGCCCCAAGTTCCTTGTCACATAAGGCTCTCTCCCCACAAAAGACCTTTTAAGACTCCACTATTCTGAAATATGATATTAAATGTTTACAAAAATAGTTGCCATCATAGGTAACAAACAGAGAAGGCTGCATCTGATTATTTAATAAAGTATGAAGGCATCAACACTCCCTCTTCTGGTATTACAGCTGTACCAATGGGAATTCTCACTACTACTCAGTAACTGAAGTAATGTTAAATGTCAACAGCCACTACAAATTTGCAACATTCTCTGAAGTTATGATTTTTCTAACTTCATGGGGAAAACCCAAGATGATACAATACAACACACACACACACACACCCATGCACACAAGCTCAGAGAACAGCATCACCAAGAAACAAAGGGGCCCTCAGTTAATGAAGGAGGATGTATTAGGAAAGACATCCTAGCACATTTGCTTTCTGCCATATGGTACTGGTAAAGTTCAAGTAAAATAACAAATTCAACTGAATATGCAAACTTGCCATCATTATAAACAAAACACTTTGACTATAACCACACATCAACACTAAAACAAATTCTGTAAGTATTTTATTTATCATTGAAGAAAAAACACAGCAGCAAGTTCTGTGTTGGCTTCAATATGACCAAACAGTTCATCTTTAACATAGCTACTACATCTGAAAATTGAAGTCAACACAGTCATTACTACAAATTATTTGTTGAAAGGATCTATCCTGAAGAAAATTAGGAAAAAGAATTTAAACAATTCCTCCAAACCACACATTTATAAATATTATCATATTTAAAATGCTTGAAAGGCATGAAGTCTCCAATAATGGAAAAGCAGTTTGCTATTGGCAACACAAAAAACTCAGCAAGTTTACCAAATGCTTTAAAAGTTAAAAGCTGTAACTGTTTTGGATTCACACTTGAGCAGTTTTCTTTCTTCTCAGTACAACTGCAAATTGCTTTATACTCACCTTCTCGCAAGTAAAATCTACAGAACTCATCGTATCCAATGTTTGTAATGTTTATTGAACTTATGATGAACCTAAAAACTTTCTAAATTTAGTTAATAGTAAATACCTCAAAATACCTAGAGGTATGTCTCAACTGCTAATAGTGAAAACTGTTTCAGCTCCCTGCTTCAGAGTCTTCAAATACATTTTTTTCTATAACAGAACCTTAGCTCATTCCAAATATAGTATTTTAAAATCAAAAGAAAAAAGATCAGTTCTATACCAAGATACAGGTCTTAATACCTGAAGAGTTCACATTTTAAATTTATTTTTTAGGCTTTTTTTTGTAAACAAATGATTGATGAAATAATTAATGCAACATCAATTCCAGAAAATGGCATGGTTTTCTAACCTTCTGTGGATGTGATGCATGATCAATCTATTATATAGGATTAATACAGTTCATGCTTTTTGTTATGGTGAGACAACATTAAAGAATCCAATTTAGACTGGTTGAAGCACAAGTATAATAATCCTTGGATGTGATCAAACCTATGTAAGACGTGTCTGAATCCATTACTTGAGGCTTAACGTCGTACTGTGGTCCATCCATCTTCATCAGTCTCATTTTTAGTACGACGAAGAGCTTCCTTATCTTTCTCAGCTCTCCATGAGGCCTTCTCTTTCTCACCTTCTCTTTCTCGGTCTCGATCTCTGTCTCGGTCTCTCAAAAGAGCTGGGGGAGGAACACGACGAGGGGCATCCCGCTCTTCTCCCCTGTCATCTTTCCTGTCATCAGTACGTCTCCAAGAACTTACTAAAAAGTTTAAGAAAAAGAGTAAGTATGTAATGTATTCTATTGGCTTAGACTCAACAGAACTTCAGCAAAAGGAATACCTCAAGTTACTCGGAAATCCCCTAAAGATAAAATACAGACTCTCCATTAAAAACCAAAGAGAACTAAATAATTTTAACACAATTTTGATACAGTTTCTGACAAAACCCGTAAAATATACCGACTTAGAGATGTAACTAAGATTTGCAAACAAGAATTTACTGTAGGAAGAGATTAAAATAATTTAAGACAACGTGACAAATAATGGAGTGGCTCAGTGAAAATTTTTAAAGGTTTAAATTTTAACAGATTACCCATAAGAATATTTTTCATTAGTTATTAAGAAATACGCTTATAATCTAGTTGCACAAATGAAATATTAACAGGTTGTATGACAACTACTGAAGGCCATCATTTAAAACATTAAAAGTGTTTTTTAGGGAAGTTCCAATTGTTAACATTTTTAGAGAAAGAATGTTTGCACCTTGTGCTCAAGGACCTTACTCTTAAACAAATGATAAAATTGTTCCCTCGTTTTTAATCTAGTCTCTCTCTATACTGCTCACTATTCCAATTTGTCTGCTACTATACTTTGAACTTAGAGATGAGCTAATTTTAGAGTGACCACTGAGAACTGTGAATTCCAAACTGAATAAATATCCACTTTTTGGTGTCTGTACAAATTTATGAGATGATCAAGTAAAACTCCAAATCCCCTGAAGAAATTATGGGATAGTTCAGCAGTTGTGTGGAGCACCTATACCTTCCTCACGTTCAGATCTGAGAGGAGGCCCTCTTCGGTCTCTGTCATCTCGTCTTTCTCTCAGATCACGGCGATCATCCCTGTCACGGCGGCGGTCATCCCTATCCCGATCATCTCGGCGAGCAGAATCTCTCCAGCTCGAAGATTCCTCAGCTGGTCCTCTTCTCCAGCCACCTTCATCCCTGCAGCCACCAAAACGCCCTGTTAAGATCTGTGAAGACTACATGGGTAATTTTAGGTGAATATATCATGTCCAAGTTGGTGCTCAGAGTGTTTAGTGATGTAACAGGGATCAAGTTTAAATTCCTAACTGCATCTCTTATCGGATGTCTCAGGCATGGGTCAAATGAATACCTGGATCTGTGCTGTCCAACACAGTAGCCACTACCTATATATGTGACTAAATTTGAACTAAAAACCAAGACATTCCTTCAGCAGTACTAACCATGTTCCAAATGCACAATAGCCACAGGTGACTGCTGACTACCATATTGGACATTACAGATAGAAGACATTTCATCCTTGCAGAAATTGAACAGTGCTGGTCTAGACTTAGTACAAAACCACTCTGGCCAAAGGAAGCAAGCTAGCAACTGTTACCACTAATAAAGATTAAGGGGCATTTTGTAATTATAAAACTGACTAAACCACAAGGAAAAGGCAATGGACTGGTCAAGATACCTGGACTGGTTCCATTACCAAACAGTTACACAATCAGTCACACTGCTCCAGCCTCCAGTTTCTCACTTTGTTAAGAAGGAACATTCAATTAGAGAACCCCTAAAATTCTTTAAAACATATACTACACAACAATTCTAACAGATTAATTTGGGCAGTGGGGAGGAATGCAGAGCACTGTTTCTCAAAAGTTGTTGGGAATACACAGGAGAGTAGTTACACAAATCCTAACTCCACCTCTTTTACAAATAGCTTTAATCAGAATATCAAACCTAGGTCGTCTGAAGCGATCGTCTCGATCCCCATCTCTCTCTCTATCCCTCTCTCGCTCTCTGTCTTTTTCTCTCTCTGGGTCCTTGTCATTCTCGTCGCGTTCTTGATTCTCTCTCTCTCTCTCTTTTTCTCTATCCCATTCACGTTCTTCAGATGGTCTTGATTCTCGAGGTGGACCCCAACTCTCTTCTCTGGCTTTTTCTTTCTCTCTCCATCCACCTATTTTTTTAAAGAAGCAAAAAAACGTTTTCCCTCAAGAAACAGATAAGTAACCATAAACAGGTATCTTTGTGTAGGTATTAATTCACCACCATTCTAAATGCTAATTTAGGACACTCCAAACGTATTTAAAACAACAAAAAAACTAAACCCATTTACTCATCTCAGAGAATCACCAGTTACTTACTACATGACTACCTATCATTGTTTTCCTAACATGTAGGAAACTTATTATAGCCTGGGTTGTGTGTTCCATATGCAGAGGTTTGGGGTTTAAAAATCTGCTATGGAAAACAGACAACTCATTTTAGGCAATACATTTAAAAGGCAATGGGCAGGAGCTAGAGCTCTGCAAGAGAGAGCCCCAATTATGAGCTCATTTATAACTTACATTTTCAAAACCTTTATAACCAAAACGACTCTATTTCTGCCCTCCACCACTTACAGTCCATGCAGTCATGAAGCAAGGATAAATCCTTTGACCTTACCCAATATCTCATTTAGCCATGGGATATCCAATCTAGGATTGGATGTGAATGTGTACACACATACACATACAAAGAGGCCAAAGGGAGCAGAAATTCAGTGAAACTGTAGTACAGCTGCAAGGCTAATTATTACTGTCACTAACATTTATTTTACCATGTGCCACAGCACATTCTAAACCCTCTGTGTCTTGTGACTCATTCAGTTATATCCTAAGTAGATTCCATACTTGTTGATTTGCCTACTTGCTAAAATTGACTTAACCCTAAAATTAATACTCAAGCACTTTTATCATCACTCCAGACACATGCAGAGTGGTGAAATACGAGCTGCCTACAAGCATGTTCTCAGCTGAAGTTGAATAAGGCAATGCTCCGTCTTCTTGCTTCAGTCACACTTTATAAACTAAAGAGTACTTTTGGTGGTCTTACTTACTGCCACATTTCACACTTTTTGGGGGTGATTTCACTGTTTACAATTGTCCCGAGCATTGTGCTGAAGTGTTGCCTATTGTTCCCAAGCACAAGAAGGCAATGGATGTGCCTTAAAGGCTATACATGTGTTAGATAAGCTTCATTCAGGAATCAATTACAGTGCTGCTGGCCATGGGTCAATGTTACTGAATTGATAATTATATTAAATAAGGTTATCTTTCAACAGAAATGCATAAAACAAGGTTATCTATTGATTGGTTGGCAAAAATGCTGTGACCTGAAGGCTCACAGGAACCTAGCCTTTCACTTTCCCTAGGAGCAATGGTTCAGTATTCACAGGGACTTTATAAAACTTAACTTTGGTGAATTAATGAGAATCTACTACACTGTTATCCCCACTTTGCACAAGGTACTAAAAAGCTAAGTGGCTTACCCAAAGTCACACAGCCAGTGAAGTGAAGTGAGACTAGAAGAGAAAGAAGTACGCAACAGGAACCACTAAGGGTAAAGGCAAGGACGCTGCTCACTTAAATTTGCATTAAGAATGGATTACTCTGATTATTGCACAAAAACTAGAATTGTGAGTGGGAAACAGAGACCAGAAGCAAGAGTTCATAGAAAGAATGATGGTGACCCAGACCCAAGAGCATGCAGGGGGAACAGAGAAATGGGTAGATTGGGGAGATTTAGGGAACACTGAAAAAAACAGAACTGAATTAAATGAAAGATTTAACACAAAGCAGGAAAAGAGAGCAAAGAACTCAAAGATTTCTAGCTTGTACAATTAGATGGATAGTGGTGGCCCTGAAGAGCAGGAGGCATGTGTGTGTGTGTGAATTCATTTTTGATAGTTTGAATTTATAACACTTCAAGGTAAAGATGTGCAGGTCTGAAGGTAAGGAAAAGTCATCTGGAGAAGATGGGAATGGAAGTCAAAAATTTATATACTTTTGCTCAAGAATAATAAAGTATGAAAAGACGAGTATAGGCCCAAGACTGAGAAAATAAGGAAATGAGCTCTACCCATAAGCAAAATCCCACAGCTGGTAAGAGCACAGACAAATGTTTAGGAACTACATTTTGTGTTTCATTATCTGAGGAGGCTGGTCGAGTACAGAAATCTGAAGAACATCCCATTAAGGGACATGCCCAGAGTCCTCAAAGAAGCAGTCAACAAGGCAGAAAGAAAACAAAGCACGTGATATCACCAAAGCAGAAAACGAGGTGAAGTTACTTAATTTGTTTTGGTATGTGGGTTGTCGAAGACAAGTTCTTGACATGCAAGTCACTACAGAGATATTCAAGGAAAGAAAAAAAAAGCCACCTTATCAAGAAACTAGTAATACAGCCCATTCTCAGTCATACAGCCACTAAATTTCGTTTTTTTCAGCTGAAAAGTAATGATTTTTAATTTAAAAATCAAAATGTAATTAGTCACTCAAGATGTTCCTTGTTCGAAATAGCCTATCATCATCTACAAAACAGTGCAGATTAAGCTCACATAAAATTTCACTTTCTATTTGTAAACACATCGAGCAGATTCTGTAAAGTATCCAATCTGATTTCCTGGATACCAGAATTTTACCTGGCTTGACAAATGGTCTCCAGGGACCAGGTCTTGAGTCATCACCCCTTCTGGGAATCCGATCGTCATCAGCCCGTCTTGAAATCCGATCATCCTCCATGTTTCTCCAAGGCCCCCGGTCGTCATCTGCACTGCGCCTGGAAATTCTGTCATCATCGGTATTCCTCCAAGGTCCTCGATCATCATCCAACCCGCGCCTGGGACCCCGGTCATCATCCATGCCCCGCCTGGGACCCCGGTCATCATCCATGCCCCGCCTGGGACCCCGGTCATCATCCATGCCCCGCCTGGGACCCCGATCGTCGTCTGCATTACGCCAGGAAGACCGCTCATCATCAGCACCTCCTCGCCGTGGCCCCCGGTCCTCGTCCATTCCACGTCTCGGTCCTCTGTCCTCATCAGCTGTTCGCCAGCTTCCTCTGTCCTCATCCAGTCCTCGTCTGAGTGGTCTCTCATCATCCATATGACGCCAACTTCCCCTGTCCTCATCGCCAGTTCGTCGGGGAGGTCTGTCATCATCTGCATTTCGCCAGGAAGGCCGGTCATCATCCGCCCCACGACGAGAGAACCTATCTTCATCGGGACCACGTCTAGGGCCTCTATCATCATCCATGCCACGCCGGGGAATCCGCTCATCGTCTGGTTTAAGAGAAGACTCTCTCTCTTCATCATCCCCCAAACGCCTTGGTCGATCCTCATCTCTTCTGTGAGGCCTCTCCTCATCCCGCCCTTCTCCACGTCTCCAATCCCTACAGTGCAACAAGCCAATCATTTTGAGTACATATTCTAAAAAGCACATTATCTTTTTGATAATTATTTCACTTGCTTTGAAAAAATCACTTCAGTCTAAATACATTAATCCTAGTTCTAAAAGAATATGTTCTCCTGATAAAAAAATATAACACAGTAATGTTGGGGGGGCACGGGGAGGGCAGTACAACTCAGAGAAGACAAGTAGTGATTCTATAGCATCTCACTACGCTGATGGACAGTGACTGTAATGGGGTTGGTGGGGGGGACCTGATGAAGGGGTAGTTTAATCGTAATATTGCACATGTAATTGTAAGTTAATGATAAAATAAATTATATTAAAAAAAATATATATATATATATATAACACAAATAAACCAATAAGCAGACACCTGTTTAAAAAATGGTATCTGCACTTCACCAGGAGTATCTTGGCAAAAAACTAAATCTATTACTATGAGCTTTCAAAACTTAATTTCTGCATAGGAGTTTGACCAGCCATCTTGCCTCTCATTAGCAGTTATTTTAAAGGACGGTTCAATCTACTTGAGAAATTTAAAGGAAAAAAAACATGTTATGGAATTGTTCGTTCTTACTCTAACCTTAATACTATTTGATTAGGGAATAAAAAAATCTGAAGCACTTATTCCTCAATATGTTTAAAAGTCAGTAATTATAGCACTGCTGAAGTAAAACTACCAGAAACATTTCAGTAACAGACATGCATAAAATTCTTCATGGCTCTCCTTTCTGCACCCCTACATAGGGCCTACAGGGTCTATGACTGATTATTTCCCTTTGCTCTACTTACTTCTCCGGTGGGCCTCTTCTCCACTCAGAGTCTACTTCAGGTCCTTTTCTCCATGTGCCTTCTGAATCTCTATCTCCCCATCGAGAGTCCTACATTCACCAAAGTATATGAGAAGTACTCCATTGGCAACACTTATTATTACTGTTATCATCGTTCAAAGTTGAAATAATACTAAGTCTTTAAATATAAGCATGTTTTAAAATTGTGTTTTTTAACCCGAAGTCAGCCTGGCAGTACAGTGAAACTTGGTATTCTCTCATGTTGTAGGTGGCTTTATAAATTTATAAAACACCATCAGAAAGCAATCTGATGGCATCCCTGGAACTGTTAAAAAATGTCCACAGATTTCCATAAACCTAAAAATTCTCTTTTGAGATTATGTGAAAAAAGCCCAATGCCCCAGAACATACATCATAATGCCTACTCAACAGAGATGGAGTAAACGAAATGTCTAATTAGGAATGGTTCAATAAAAAGCACTTCCCTCTTCAAATATTACGCCATAATTAGAAATTATGGAAAGACGGTAGGGAGATACTTAATACCCTTACAGTGAAAATGTAAATGTGGTACAATCCTTTGTACAGAACAATGCACACAATTTTAATGACAAACACCTCTGACACACTTGACTGCTCCTATAAAGGTAACCTAAGGCCACAATCAGACAAGCAAGATCACTCTCGGAGATAAAAACACAAGATCTAAGGGTGGGTTGAGAGGACTAAAATAAAAATCTAACAAAGCTGAGAAAACTACAATCCCAAGTAGGCAAATAAGACGATCATTATTTAAACTTTTTAAAGTGTCTTGGCAACAACCCCTCCAATAACTACTACGGACAAAAATGGGACCAGAATTTTTATCATAGTAATATCACTAGAATGTAAGCTTTTTGAGGGCAAGGGTTTTTTTTTACTATGTTTTTTCCACTGCTAAATCTGGTTCCTAGGACAGTGCACAAATAGCATTTTGTAAAATTTTTGGGTGGATGAATGAATGAATGGCATTTCTAGGATCACATATCATTCACATATCATTTTTTCCTGTTGACTTCCAAACCGTGATAATGCAGGCCATGCACCTATATTTCAAAGATGGCTCTAAGAATTCCTTTGTGATAAGAGTCATAGATACTTAAGAATTCTTCCCAAATTCTTCCCAAAGAAGTACAATTTAAATTTATTGAATAATAAAAAAAAAATCTGAGAATCACATGAGCTAGCAAAAAATGTTTTCACTAGATTATCAGCTCTGACTTCTCTATTTCTCGATTTTTCTAGCTAACCAGAAGCATCTGCAACTTGAAAACATCCAGAACACATTGTAACTTCACAACACTATGTAAAGCAGGGCCACAAAGTTAAGATAGTATAGCATTTTTTAATTTTAAGTCATATAGTCAGTCTTTTTCTTTGTGGTGATTGCATTCTGTAAAATAATCTGGATACACAGTGCTAAAAAATTAAACTTTCACTACCAAAAAGAAAAAAAAATGGGCCCAGAGTCAGTAGCTGAAATGGTTTGTCATCTGGCCATCTATTATGGTGGGGGTTGTTCTAAAAGACTTTCCTAAGTGGACAGTGTGGGAGAAAATATGAACTCAACTATCCATGTAAACTTATGGACACTGTAATTCACACCCAAAAGACCAAGTTTCTGCCATCCTTCACACTCACCCTGCAAATTAAACTCGACAAATAATTCAAGTTACTAGAAGTTTTAGTACAAATATTAGAACCTCAAGAGATTTTTAGGAGTGGCCATAATAGCCATTAAACAAATTCTAAAAAATTACCATGATTAACTTAAAAAATTTTAAGCCAGTTGATAAACCAAACAGCAGAGGGCCCTGCTGATAAATATATAAACTGAACAAGATTTCAGAGAACCAGTTACAAAAGGGCAGAGATGAAAAAAGTAAAACATTAGGAGAAAAAGGCCTTTGAAAGGAACAGACAAAAGGAGAAAAAATTTCCCAAAGTTAGAGAACTCCTATCTTCTCTATGAAAATGGAATCCTATGACTGTAAGAGCACAGGGCTGAAAGGATGGCTAATGGAGACCACACACATAGGCACTCAAACCTACTCTTGGTATAGAAACTCCCTTCACCCTTCTTCCCAGGATAGAGAAATTTCTAAAAACTTCCAAGAATAAAACAGCATCTATAGAAGTAACAAGACCAAGACTATTAACAAGACGCCACCCCATCCACAGTGTACCAGGACAGTGAGCACAGCTCTCAACTTCTGAGGGAGAAGTGAGAAAAAACAAAACTTCTGAGACATACACAAAGACATTCTAAAGAAAGTGACAATCTGCAAAACGACAAAATGTCTGCAAAGGGGAAAATGTGATACAACTGTAAGCATCTTCTGAAACTAAATCATGTTTGCAATGTGGCCATAAAACTTTTAAAAGTCCTAAGTAGGAAGACAACATATTTTAGTGATCTGGAGACAAAAATATTCAGCTTATTGCAATAAAACCCAGGTTTGATTTAAAAAAAGGGATAGCAGGAACTGAAAGCAAATAAAAAGCTCCAAACCAAATCTTGGAAATAAAACCCAGTATCATAGCTACCTTGTTAAATGTGAATTTATACAACTAAAGACTCTCCAAGTGAAAGGGAAGGTAGAGGCACAAAGCAGAAAAAAGAAAAAGGTTGAAAATGAAGAGAAAGATAAACAAATAACTAAAAGGAAAAAAGGGGGAAACCCATAACCACAACAGGTTAAGTTACCTTTCTTCAGAAGATGAAGTTCCCAAAAATTAATAGAATATATAACAAATTAAATGAAATAACAACAGGTTCTGATTTCATACATACAACTTTGTGCCCAACAGGAAAAGAATAATAAAAATCTGATGTTTTAGGACACAAGGGAAAAATATATTAAATCCCAAAATATTAGGAACCATACAAGCCACATTCACTGAGAGCAAGGGAGTAAAGACAAATTATAAACAAAAGTAACAAACCAACATATCCACATACATTACACAAAAAGAAATCAAAGACTACATATATAATTAGTAGCTGATCTTCCAATAAAAATAAGCCTTTGATACAGGTGTGGTACACGGATCAAGGAGTGGAGAAAAAGCAGGCAAGATATCCTCCAGTTATTTACCTCTTACCTTAGAAAATAAGGAATATTTTGTTTAAGAGGGAGGATGGGAAATCCCAGAGCAAACAAAGAGCAAGCAGGGGATACCACAGCCACGTGATAAGTGATAAGGAACAAAGCTAGTTCAGAATAGCCAGAGTATATACGTGACTAAGAAGAAAACGGTGATACATGAAGCTAACGAAAAAAGCAGTAAACGTGAAAGGCCTAGACTGCTCAAGGCATGTTTACCTCTGGCTCTAAGTATCAACCAAAGGAAGGTTTGAAACCCAACAGCAGGTGAAGCAATCAAATAGGCATACAAAAAATCAAGTGGATCACGATATACAGCAAGGGCGGATGCTAGGGGAAGACTATGAGCAAGGTGAACACTACGGGGACCAGGAATACAGGGAGAAGAAAAATCCCAATTAAGGCAAGAATGTGGGGACAGAAAGGAGAGGGAGGGTACGTGCATTCAAAATTCTGTGATTAAGTGAGTAATGGGGTCACCAATCAGGAGAGGGAATTAAAGATAAGATAGAGGTGGAAACAGCTCAGTTTTGGATATGAATGGATACTGAAAATAAATACTGACAGCAGTATTTGAATCACTTAGGAATCTCGGTAAATAAAGGTTCTGATTCAGAAGGTTTGGCATTGGGCCTGAGATTCTACATTTCTAATAAGCTCCCAGGACATGCTGGTGCACCAGGCCCTTCGAGTACCAAGGATAACATTAGAGAACTCACTTCATTCTTTAAATTCATAGCAACCTCTTTCAAGGAATGTAGACAGTCCCTCTTCCAGTACTAATGAGTTTTGTTTGCTCAAATACTCGGTCGAATGAGATTCACTCTTACTTGAAATTATTTTTCTAAGTTGAAGTCTAAACTCCCAGCTTTGCTAAAAAAAAAAGAATATCGGACTTCAAAGAAACACAAAACCACCAATTTAAAACACTGACCAAATACATTGACATATAGATCACAAAAGAGAATTAGCTGATATACACACATTACATAAACACACTACACTCACCTTTCTATAAAGTGGATCTTCGCCAAGTCTTCTCTCTTCCTCTCGACGACGTTCCCTTTCTTCAATTTCCAATTCCCTTTGGCGTTTTTTCCTTTCTACTTCTTCTAATTTCTTGACCCGCTCCTGATATTCTCGTAGCTCTTCCTCACGTTTTGCCCGTTCAGCACGCTCTCTCTCTTCACGCTCTACAGAATGCATTAGGTTATAAAGTGTGCCCCCTACCCACATCTTCCCTTTAGTGCTAGGTCTACTTTTCTGGTTGCATAATGTAGAAAAATTCTTTTCAATAACTTTAAAATAGTTTACAAGCAGCTGTGGGGCATAAAGTACTCAAGAAAACAAGCATTATGCTGCTCAATGTTAACAGTTTTGTGACGAATGTAAACTACTGGAACCCCTCCCCAACTCCCGAGCAGAATACAGTGATAAAAATTAAAAGGCAGCATTAATTTTTAAAAGAACACCAAAAATGTAGAGATAAGCTGATGTAAGACATAACATTCTCACTCATAACAAACTGCAGATAACAACTAAATGTCAGGTTCTCAGAATCTGCAAACTAGTAACTTACAGTCAAGAAAGCAATGATCCTGAGTCCTCATTCCTATATTTTCTAAGTAAGATTGCCGGAAACTGGATCAAATATAAACCTTGCCCTATCACACCTCCAATCTTGTCTATGTATCACCTTTTAGCATCTGTTCTTCTGCCCTCCTCTGCTCCTCCTCTTCCTTTTCTCTGTGGTAGGTTATTCTGCGTTCTTCTTTACGCTGCCTTTTGCGTTCCTCCAAGCGATTATGCCTTTCTTCTGCTAATCGCTCTTCAAACTGTTTAAGTTTTTCCTGTGAGTTGAATGGTTATGAAAAAATCAAAATCAAATTGTTTGAAGAGTTACAAACTAGCAGTAAGTTTTAAGTTTATAAAAGAACTGTCAAGTTTCTTAGAACCATAGAAAACAACCTTCAAGTATAAAAACCAGAATTTCCAAATGACTTGTTTTCCTCACATGCCAATTTTTAAAACTTGAAATTGCTGACATTACTTTCTACATCCAGTGGGGCTTTCATACAAAACAAACTGAATGATTAACTGAATTAGAATTTTACAGGAGATGCCAATCAAGAATTTTCCTTTCTAAATCAAACGGTAAACAAAAGCTTGTATCAATAGTAAAAGTTAAGACAGTCTACTTTCACCTTCAGAAAGTTGTTCACAAAACTGGTTGGTTAGTAGTAAGATATTTTCAAGAAAATTTCTATTAAAGTATTACTTGAATGGTTATAAATGTTAGCTCAAGACATAATGTACCTATGTTAAAGAAAAACACTTAAGGCAAACTAAAAAGCTCATGAATGAACATTTCCCTGAAACCAGTAAGCTCACCTCATACACAGACTGCCGTGCAGCCTTGAGTCGCATCACAAATAAATCTCTATCTGCAAGCATTCGTGACATTCGATTCTTATGTTCAAGAGCCTTTTCACGTTCTAGCTGCATTGTAGTAATCTGCAAATACATAATACAAAGTTAAATTTCAAAGCACTCATTACCTGATTACTTATTTTCCCAATTCCTGACAGATATCCTTGAAGAAATACAAGCAGCTGTTTTGCCCCTCCTATCTTGCCATAAAAAAGAAGGGTAGCTATCATCCATGCCAACACATCCCTAGGAAGGCAATCAGGGACAGATGGATCAAGTAGTTCTTGGGCATCTGTAAGCAACATTTTTATTTAGGCCCATGGTACCACAAATCTTTATGAAGGATAAACTATAACGTTAATGGTAAAACAAAACAGTAAATACCTCATCATAACAAGCACTATGGTCTATTTATTGTAAGTGCTTTCTTCTTGAAAAACAACTGGAGGTTAAACAACTGATTTAAGAAGGCTTTTCCCTTTGTGCTCCAAGTCAAAAAATGGAAGGCTTCAGAGCTAACAGTGTACAGCAAATTATCTCCAGTATTTTATTTGGTCTGCAGCACATTTTTTCCCTCTCATTTTATGTATTAAGATAGTAACAAAAATTCCAACTTCTAAAAAAATTGGAAGAACTGGCAACACTAAACCCAGAATTACAACGATCCAATGGAACCAAGAGGCAGCTGCATTCTCCATACTGAGTCCCTCGGATGTGTGTTGTCTGTCTATGGCTACTTTAACCAGAAACAAGTCCACGTTTTTAATCACAAATTTAGTCACTATAAGCATTTGCAAACTTTGCTTGTGTACCAGGTAAATACAGTACAGACTAACAAAACTATAGAAGGAACTGTTTAGTCATAGAAGACCACATATTGTATGATGTTATTTATACAAAATATCAAAAAATATGCAAATCCAGCACCAGTGGTTGCCTATGGCTGACATAGTAAAGAAATAAGGAGTAACTGCTAATGGGTACATAGCTTCTTTTGAGTTATGTTCTAAAATTAAATGGCTGCACAATTCAGTGAATATACCAAAAACCATCAACTGTACACTTTAAGTGGATGAATCTATCTACATAAAGTTGTTTTTTAAAAATAAACTTTTCTTCTGTCCTCTATTTTACAAGTTTCACTTTAAAATCTCTATTATGAAAATTTCTGTCTACCCATTTGTTAGTATGCAACCATTAAAGCACCATTTCTGGAAAAAAAATACAAAATAAATCCATTTTGAAACCCTGATCCCACTACTGGCAGATTTAATTATAGCTTACAGTCTTAAAATACTACAATTAATTGAAAAACTTACTCTTTCTTCTTCCTGTTGTTCCCACAGATCCATGTCTTTAATTCTCTGTTCTTCATAAGCACTCTTTATCAAAGGGATTTCTTCCAAACGTTTAGCTCTTTCAAAATAGTCAATCTGAATGACATGAAAACAAATGTATTTTAAAGAAAAGTATCTCTTTTAACCTTGCATGTTAAATTACCAGTCCTTTTGTTTACCTTCTTTTCTTGATTCTTGAGGCGTTCCTGAAGTTCCTTCTTTTCTTTCTCCAGTTGTTCAACCTGCTTAGCCATGATGAAATCTGGATCCAATTCTTCAAGGTCCTGGAAAGTATTACAAATGCAGTCATTAATAACACAAAAGAAATGTGCAACAGTCAATATGGAGCACTGCTTTCTAGAATCAAATCCTATATTACTTTTCATAATAGGTAAACGTTTACAATAGGTAAATTTAGGCAACATAAAAATGTTTACAATAGCCATACTTCCAGATTGTAGGGGGCGAAAAGCAATTTTCTTAAAACCAATCAACACTGTCTTTTTACCTCACAGATACAGTTAAAGCATCAGGTGTATCTAAATGAGTGAAATAACCAAATAACCCCAAATAAACCTATAAATGATAAAGGACTATGCTTCTAAGAGAACTGGATAAAACTAAGTTTTTAATGATCAATGTGCTACATACTTCAATATCAATATCTTTGAATGCTTTGGCACCCAGTTCTGTTTTCTTGATCTGCTCCAAACGCTCACGAACAGTTTTCTTTTTGATTTGTTCATGTTCTTGTAAAATACGCTCCTTCTCTCTTTCCTTTGCCTCCTGTCGCAGCCTCTCTTCTTCAGCCTTCCGTACTTTCTGGAGTTCAGCTTCCCTCTGCTCCAATTCTTCTTTCTCACGCTGAATATTCAGACTCTCGAGCCGCTCCTTCCTTTCCTCAATTGTCTGACGGCGAGCCAGGATACGCTGATGCTCTTTCCGTGAATTTTTAAGGTATGCAGTAACAGCCAACTGATGTTGTTCTTCTTTCTCTTGCTTCAAAAACAAATGCATTGAACAAAAATTTTAAGTGCCATGCTAGGGTACTAGGCATCAAAAAAAATTACTAAACAATCCTGAGGCATTACCCTTCTATGTGCTTACTTTTACTAACATAAGATGACATTATTTAAGATACTGATTCCCAGTTATCAAATACTAAGGCACCACTCCTCTATGGAGTCTTTATTAGCAAAGACAAAGCTGCAGAACCCTTATTTGCTAGGTCAACGTACCTCTGCACCAAATCTACTTTAGTGTTCAAGCCAGGGAGAGCATACAAACAAGAAAAGAACTAATTTAAGCAGGAAGGAGAAGTCCCATCACAGTACTCCCTACCTGGGGGGTAATCATATGTGTGTGGCCTGTTGTTTTATGTAATAATACTCCCATTATTTTATCACCCAGATAGTGTATTTACTCCATGGAAGGCAGCTCGGTGATCTGTATCTCTGATAAAGACACTGATAAAATACCAAAACTACCAAACACAATTGAATAGGAAATATATAATAAATCCCTTCTTTCAGACATCATCTCAAACCTTTATGTGAAAGACAAAAAATAGCCCTCAAAAATTCTGTGGTTCATTTCTCCCAAGATGCATACCAGTATATGAGCTGGCTTAATGACTTCAAGTGCTTTTGCAAGTACTGAGGACATGGCTGTTAGCTGATTTCTTATCTGTTCTGAAGGCATGCTTTGCAAATGAGGGCCAAGTGGAGCATCTTCTCGAGTAGCATAATTCAAATCGGATCCAAAACTAAGGGTCCGAGAAGTGTGGTCAATACGAACCTTTGAAAAGTAAATGATATTATCAATAGTTAAATATATATGCAAACAAGGAATTATTCTACAAATGAATGATTTTTGGTAAAAAAAAGCAACTGAGTGAGAAATTATCAGAACAATGTTAAATACAAAGCCAGAAGATTCAATCAGTTAAGCTTTAAAATGGTGCCACCATACCAAAAGCTCAGAAACAAAAGACACATGTTTTTAGTCCTCAAAGGCCGCCTCAGAGTCCCATTACATCACGTACCTGCAGGTCACAGTGTCTGGCTGCATCTACTATAGCCCGTTCCAGTTGGAAAGCATCAACAAAAGGAACCAGAGAAGTCAAACGAGAAAACTCAATGCTCTGATAAATCTGTGCCACCTGCATAAAAAACACAAGGTTAGTAATAACACCTATCATTCATTTAGCATTCTTTATGTGCATTCTCATGACAACCATGGTAAGTAGAAATTACGTCCATTTTTTTAGAAAAAAGAATTTGAAACTCAGAATATCTACATTAACATCAACAGTTCACTACTGGAGTTAGAATTCCAGTTCAAAGCTGTCAACCCCAAACTATGCTTTGAACCACATCATACCTCAAAAACATATCCCAGTTTCATAACACAAAAAAACCCTAAATGCTCACATATTTGTAGATAAAGACCTGCTACTTACCTAATTTATGTCAACACTTTTAATAACATGGTTTATTTGTCTGAAGGAGACTGGCAGCATTACTATTTAGTTATACTGCTAATTAGCCTTCAACTATTTGTATAGCACATAAGAAATAACACTACTCACATGTAAGAGAAAGCAGGTCAATGAAATGTGCACAAATACTGAAGAGAACATATAATAATACCACCACCACCAATGAAACAATGGAAGACAAAACAGAAACATTTAAGCCACATTGTAAGCCATAATATTCAAACTTACATAAGTCAGACTAGAATACAGTAATATTAGAAGACT
Organism: Smutsia gigantea; assembly: GCA_032199065.1. NCBI lineage: Eukaryota > Metazoa > Chordata > Mammalia > Pholidota > Manidae > Smutsia > Smutsia gigantea. Next base: position 21,801 of record JAVSCE010002154.1, read on the forward strand.
GGTAATACCTAGTGTTAGCAGGAGAAAGAGCTTTCTCATTCACTACTGGTGGGAGGGTCCATTAATTGAATCTTTTGAGGTGCTATTAAAGCTTTAAATATGCAAACTCTATGACTAATTCCACTTCTTATGCTACAGAAAGTCACTGAAGTATGCAAAGATACACACATATGGAAGATGGTCACTGCTGCAACATTTTCTAATAGGAAAAAACCTAGAAATACAAATTTCCATCAATAGCATCTGAATGAATAAATCATGGTAATTTGAGACAGTGAAAAATCATGTTACGTATTAAATGGTAACAGATCTACAATGGTAACCAGGGGAAACGTACATAGTGTTCAACAAAGGAGAAAACCAGTTATGAATTACATAAAATTGTCTTAAATTCAAACAAATAAATAATAGGACTAATTCTGGCAAGGGTAGAATGTGGGGAGGCATTTGCTTCCTAGGCCACTCATGAATTTTTTAGTTTTGCAATCAAAACAATCAAAGGGAGAAATTCCAGATCTTATATAACACATTCATTGTTTTTAATTTTTACCTGCTGCAGGAGACGGAGGATGGTGTTGTTTTGCAGTTGTGGGACATATTGTTGCAACTCTGGTTCCTTTTCAGGTTGTTCCCTAACCCAATTTAGAACCTATAAAATCCATTATATTGAAAAAGAATTATACTCCTATCTAACAGACACTAAAAACATCTGTGAAACTTTTTCAATTTTTGAACATACAAAACACACAATGCAAGGAAATACAAAATGTACTATGAAGCTATAGATACTTGTCTGAAGGTGACTGACAGCAGTGGCTAAATTAGACAAGCTGCTAATTTACCTCCAAAGGTCTGTTTAGCACATCAGAAGTATCTTTTTTCTTGATATCAAGAAAAAAGACAATGAAATGTGCACTGAACTCAAATGCCTAGGAGAATACTTCTCTTTTAACAAATATAAGTACAAACTGAAATAGGGCCAGCTGTATCGTAATATAACCAAATCTTAAATATGAAGGCTTACCTTTGTGACTCTCTCACAGAGTTTTAGTGGATTAAATTCAACTTCCAGCCAATTGTAAAGGTCTTTTACTTCTGGGACAACATATTGCAGCACATTGAATCTGACCTACAGTAAGCAAAACAAAATGTCTAATCGCTGAAGGGATTTTTCCAACTGGACTCTGAATTTAGCATAAATTATAATGTAAGATTAGAAATCTGGAAAATAATTAAAGTACTGTCTATCCTCCACCCCCTTTAAATTTACCAAAAAGGAATACAAAGGACAACTATGTTGAGTCTCTTGCCCCAAATTATGCATCTGCCTACAGTGGGAAGTCCCACAAAAATTTTAAAAAGGAGCTAAAAACTCTTCATCTACACAATCAAGTATTTACAAAGACAACTCATGTGGCCAACAGACTAATTTATTATCAATAACAAGTAAAACAACAGTTTACAAATTAACTGTTTCACACAAAAACTATCATGGCTGCATTATTCACAACAACCCCAAAGCAGAAAAAAAAAAAAAAACTCAGGACAAATGGAAATAGGCTAATATACAGAAATGGTGAAAGGAAAAATGGTCAAGTGGAATAGGGTATGGTATAAGCCATACAAATAAAATTCCCCCAGCTGTTATTTCATTCCTACCAAGAAATTATTCTGGATTTTCATTTAACACCTCCTACAAATAAAGAATATGGTAAGGTAGGCTATCATTATCTATTAAAGTACATTTCTCTTAAAACTAATGATTACCTTTCTAACAATCAGCCACTTATAATTTGAGTATGTTCCCAAGATAGTGGAATCATTCTCTTTGTGCTTACAAATTCAGTTGTATGAGCCCAAAGCTCAGCTTTCAACCATGGATGTATGGTAAACTTACCAAGATTTACAAATGCCTCTTGGCAGCCAGCTAATCTGTTCACCTGATACCCTTCTTTATGGGTATAAAAGGACCCAAATCTGGATGTCCCAATGGCTGGCCCAAGGTTCTCCAAAAATGATCCCTGAAGCAGTATCTTAACAGACCAATTTTAATATCAAGATATGATGTGTGCAGGCACTGACTCAACAGATACAGATTATACTTGCAGTTTGGCACACTTCTGCATCATTAAAAATGAGAAAAAATCAAAAACGTATTTGCTAACTGAAGGAACAAAACAGCAGCAGGCTCAGAGACTCCAGTAAGAGACCAGCAGTTACCAAAGGGAAGGGGGTGGGGAGAGAGGCAGAAGGGGATTAAAGGGCATTATGATTAACGCACATAATGTAGGGGGGTTATGGGGAAGGCGGTATAGCACCAAGATAAGTAATGACTCTATAGCAGCTTACAATGGACGGTGACTGCAATGGGCTGTAGGGGAGGGGGGGGGACTTGCTAATATGGGTGAATATAGTAACCACAGGGTTGCTCATGTGAAACCTTCGTAAGATTGTATATCAATATCTTAATAAAAAAAAAATTGCTGGTAAGACCTCCTCCTAAAGACAATGTTGTTGTTTAATTAATTTAATCCTGTCGGTCGCATCAAAACTGACAAAAGTTGATTTCTGTGGGCAATGGCACAAAGTAAAATATGGAGGCATAAAAAGAGAGAGAAATGTGTTTATAGATTAAGTTACTTTAAAAAGGTGACTACAAAGGGAACTTGCCTTACAACTTTAACAGAGAAGTATGTCACAAGAGAAAACTGCTGCTATACAGAAAATTTAATATTCTTATATAAAATTGAGTGATTCTGCCAGAGAAGCAAGGCTTTTTCTCTAGCACCTGTCCCTCTTTTTTCATCCCAAACTAATTAGCTGGAGGTATACTACAATGACCACTAAGACTACTGTCAGTCAGAATCCCTAAAATCTAAACTCCTCTGGAGTACAAATTCCATTCAAGTAGCACTTGGCCTGGCATATAATAAACACTCACATAATAAAATTTCCACTGAAAAATTCCATTAATGTAAAACATTGTAAAGATACACAAATCTTGGGCTCTATATTCTGGAACTAATTTAGTGTATGGAATGGGTGGAATCTAAGAAACCTGCATTTTGGGAAGTGCTTCACATACAATTTCACTATAGCCCTGTTTAAGAACCACTGCTTTAGTAACTTAAAATGGGAATTTTAAAAGAGAAAAGAGTTGGATATATTTTAGTTATGCAGAACCAGGCCTAAGCTACTTCACATTCTTTCCTAGTCTCACCATCTTATTTTCAACATCTGTCAGCCTGATTAATTTTCCTATAGCTCCTGAAATAAGCCATAAACCTTCTTGCCCATCATTACCTTTTCTCTTACTGAATGATCCATATTATTCCTCAGAGTTAGTCTAACACTCCTCTGCTACATCAAATTTAACGCCAGTTAACCCACTAGAGATGAATCACCTCAGCTCAACACAGTGCTGGATTTACATTAGTGGTTCTCAGACTTGTCCATGCATCAGAATGCCCTGGCAAAGATTCAGAATTCCCAATATTTAACCACGAATTATACAACCTGACCATAAAGTTTTCTGTTCAAAGTTCTAGTAATGCTCAAACTTATACCAACCATATCATTAATAAGGCCAATTCGTGTTGGTGGGGCTTGAAGACCTAGCAGTGTTGCAAGACGACGTTGTTTTTCAACTATAATGCCATCCATATCCAGAAGTCGAGCAATATCAGTACGCTCAGGGGTAATAGGGATGGAAAGAGTGGCCAAAAGGACTCTTGTAGACATTCTGGAGAACAAAATCACAAATCCATTAAATTTGTAAATGTTACTTGGTAAGCAGAAAGACACAGCTCATTGTTTAATAACATACGCCAGTGACAGAATACGTACACTACCATGGTGAACTGTACTTATGTTATTCATCTTGAAATTAAGAGAGAAATGAACCATGCTAAAATGAGTATTTGGAGAACCAGAATTTCACCCAACGACTTCCTATTGTTAACATTTTCTAGCTACAGAAAAAGGTTGTCAGTTAAATGGCAGAATAGACACATTTATATATTACATGCTTTCCTATAAAAGCAACTAAGACAGCTTTAAAAACTAAGGGAAAAATGACAACAAGGAAAAAAAATTACAAGGATCATAAGTGAACATAATTATGGGGACAGAGGACCAAAGCTAAATTTTAGTTTCCTTAAAATATAAAATACAAGATGAAAATCAGGTTGAATTCAGAGAACCATAGGACACTACGGATTGTGGGCTCTGGAGCCCAAGAGTGAAGGACTGGACTTTCATCTTCACCATTTCCAAGAATGGAACCTTAGGCAAGATACTCAACTTTCTGAATCACAAGACTATTGTGAAGATTAAGTAAAATAATGTACACAGAGTTGAACAGCCTAATGCCTGTTATAATAGTACTCTCTAAAAGGAGGGTATAGAAGTACTTCAAGGAAAAGTTTTTTTTATCTCAAATGTGGGTAATATAAGGAACAGCAAACAACATAAGGAACACTGTCCTCAACAGTTTCAAAGAAAATTACTAGAAAAATTTAGTTGGTTCCATGTACTGCTGTAAAGCCGTTAAGAAAACACTTTATTGTACATAATTCTAGATGCCAAATAATGTGGTCTACCAATATGAGAAAAAGGATAGTATGTGAGTTGCCTAAATCCAAGTAAAATGTATAAAAAACAAACACGTCTGAAAAAAAATAGGCTATGTGGAATTTTTTTAAAAGCGTCTTCAGATTATTATGCAATAGATCCATTTTTATATTGATCTACATGTATGTACCCCAAATATTCTACACAGTTAATATTTTAAGTCAGAAAAAAAGGTGACTTAGTGCAAGTATTTTTTTAATTGTCTAATTTATTCTAATATACTGTTAAGTGGATAGAAAGTTCATACCTCAACACTTTTTCCTAATATTCAACTTTCTCTATCAGGCTTTTGGTAGAGTTATCTGACAAATGACAGCTACTGAAGATCAAGAATGCTGCTCAAGAACATATGGAGACATTTTTGGTAGTCACAACTGGAGGGACTGGTACTGGCATCCAGTGGGTAATGACTAGAGATGCTGCTAATAATCATAAATCATACCTTAAAAAGAGGTATCCAACTCCAATTGCCAGTAGTGCAGAGACTGAGAAAAGCTAATCCAGAACATACTACCATGCCATTTAAGATACTTACTTCAAAATTCCAATATCACGTGACTGTAACATCCTTACCTTTGCATCTCTTCTTGTGTGAGATTCTTTCTCATTTCTCTAGATAGATGGTAAAGACGATGGAGTGTAGATGCGTGAAAAAGAGCATTTCCAGATTTCCAAAACACAGTTGAGACTTTGTTATAGTAATTTGCCATCAACTGAGGTTTAGGTGGTTTTTTAGACAAGGAGAATAGTCCATGAATATCTTCCACAGCTTTGAATGCTTCCTAAAATTAGTAGTATAAAGTACAGTCATGGCATTCTAGACAAAAAAAAATCTAACTAAAATCTCTTTATGAAATCTTAACACCAAAAGAAAAGTGGCAAATAAAATGCCTTCATGTGTGGTGACTTTTATTCATCTATGATATCTGATGTAATTCAGAAAACTGTCATAATTACAAAAATACTAAATCCTTAAACTTTAAAGTAGATAAAACACTACTTTAAAAAACCTGGGAGGACATAATACAAAGATTATTTCTGAGTGATAAGTTAATGGATGAATATTTTCTTCTTTTTACTTATCCATTTTTTCTTTAAGCATGTTTACTTGTCTTCTATAGAACTTTTTTCTCTCTTTAGTTCAACAGGTAGTATTTTAAGAGCGTCCCTACAGAAAAGGAAAACACTGTGGGGAGAGAGTGGGATATCAAATCACATTATCACCTGGTTGAAAAACTACCAACTTTTAGTTTCTTCCTCTGTAATTCCAGTTAGATTTTTTGGGGGGATCAAATATACGAAAGCTTCTAGTTATGACTACAAAATCATATGAAAATGTCTTTGTAGAGTTCTTACAGTAAAAAGGCTACACAGATTTCCAGTACCACTGTGATCCCCAATAAAGGAGATTCACCATGCATGCTTACTAAGCCAAAGTAAACTGAGAAATCTAGGAGACAATCTAGTTCAACACTTCTCCAATTATTTGCAGTGAAGGCCAAGTTTTAACTTGCAACACGTCACCACCAATACCTTTATAAAGTACAATAAAATTCCTACAAAAATAAAATGGCAAGACAAGCTCAGTTTTTAAAAATCTCAGTAAACAGTCACAAAATTACTACAAAATTGCTGCTTAGAAAATCTTTGTAAATGCATATTATCCTCTCTACTTATTTCAGCACTGACCAGTAAACAGTTCACAGACTGGTACCAGGAGCTGGACCACACTGTGAATAGCACTGAGGATAAACTGTTCTATATGGAAAGAAACTGGGTACAAAACAGATTACATGATTTGGCCCAGATTTCATTAGCAGGCACCTAAGGATCAAAATGCTCTTGAGTCTTCTGTCTAGAACTCTTCCTTCTCCACCAGACAATCTTAAATTCCTTACCTATCTATTGAAATTAACCAACAGGTATCAAGATGAAGACACTCAGTAAGGGGGAAAAAAGTAATATGGGCTATCAGTACTATGAAGAAAAGTTAACAGTTCACAACATACCTGCCACAATTCCATGCTGATAGCACTGTCCAACTGAACAAGCCTGGTTTCCAAATGCATGGACTGGCTCTCTGGATTATTAAGATTGATTGCTGTACTTTGGTTATGGTGGCGTTGAATCTGCGACAAGTGCATTCTCAAATTGTCACACAGCTTACGGAATTCAGCCTTGCGGGTGTATTGAAGGCAGAATTTGAAAGCTGTAAGCATAATTGTAAAATATATTAAGTAGTTGCTTGAGAAGTTTTATTTCTTATACTAAAATCAGTTATCCTTAGATTTACCAAACTCATCAACTTTAGAAATGGTCGGTCTTAAGTCACTTCATGTGAACAGACCACCTTTTGGACATAGTCATCAGTCCTGCCTAAGACTAAAATATGGTTCTGGGATAGTTTACAAATGGGAAGTTAGGACTAGGAAAGACTAACCTTTCAAACACATCACTTCAGATACTAAAAAATTTTTTTTAATTCTAGTCTGAAATATAATGAACTTGTTATCTAACACAGAAAGCAACAAGCTTTTGTACTAATTAAAACTGCATAATACAAATTGGGGGCCTTTGGTAACTTAATTTCAGCAATTGTGCACATAAATATGTTCATATGACCATAAATATACTGTGCCATTAAAATACACAGTGATTTCTTACCGTCACATGTGCAATACTACAGTAGCATTTTTGGTACCCCTTTGCCCTTCTTTAAAAAAAAAAAAAAGAGTATTTCCACTCCAACAGGACTAAAATAAAGGGAGTAATTTAACTTCAAGTATTTATAGCCATAGTTACCAAAAAAAACACCAATTTTACTTGTGTTAAGTAAAAATTCACAAATGCTAGCCATGTAAGCAAAAAGGAACTACAATAAAATATTCTTGATCATTAAGTCACTTATAACTTGAGTAAACAAATGCCATTCATCCCAGTATTTTAAAAATGTTAATACAATCATCCTAAGGGCAAAGAAAGTCAAGGGCCACTCTCAAGTCACATATATCCCAGTTACATATAGTTAAAACATGCATTAACAGCATGATGTGACACAAAGGAAAAGACACAAGATTAGGTAAACAGACTTAATCCAGTTCTTCAGATTAAAAGTGTATGAGTCATCCAGGAGGCTTAATTTAGTTATGTATTTAGCAATACTGTTTAAGAAAGGAAAAATACGTATTTTTCATGGAATCATACTAAGTCTGGAGCTTTAAAACACCTTAAAAACCCAGTGCACAGTCAAGTCATTTGCCCAGGAATATGTAGTAGTGGAGTCAGAAGTAGAAAAATTTACCAGAAAGCAATCAAGAAGTTATCTCTTATTTTTTTTAAGTCACCTGAAAAATTCCAAAATAACTCCAAAGGCCTTTCAGACATCAATGGAATACATTTTATGTACAATTACCTTAACTGGTAAAACAAATTTCTTATAGTCAAATATTTAAATGAATGCCAATCATCTTTCAATTAAGGATAACAGCTATGTAAAATAAGTACTATGGAGAAAAAATGGTTAACTTTAATAGTTAATCTTCTGCAAAATCTATTCTTAAGCCAAGTTTTTAAAACAGTTCTCATTTTACCTTGTTGGGCAATATCATGGTAGAGACGCTCTACTCTAGAATTGTTTCGAAGAAGGTCCAAACACTGTCTATATGATTCCCACAGGAATTTAACCCACGGAGTTAAAAGTAATCTGTCAGTACGATCTTGAGTGTCTTCACCACTTACAGCACTTAGGAGAACACTACGAAGGCATAAACACATTGAAAACAATTTTAAACATGATTTCCTACTCTGCCATGATTAAGAAAAACAAAACCTATTCACGACACCAATACATAACTGTATATCAACTATAACTATACTTCAAAAAAAATTAATAAAACGAAGAGACCTTATAAAATAGTACAAATTCTTCCTACAACTTTGGACACACTGTAAAGCTGTCACTTAAGTGTCCAAGTATTTGAATTACCAATCTATATTACAACCATTTAAATTAGTACACACCCTCCTACCTGAAGGTTGTCATTTTCCACTTTTATCAATTTTAAATACATTATTTTGGTTACTATACATATAAAATATCAGAGATAAGCATTTCTTTCTAATAAACGTCTACTTCAAATGGGGATAGAGATACAGGTGAAGAAAAACACTTAAGAAAAATGTATTAGCAGTTTAACCCACATACCTCTCAGGAGTTTGAATATTATCCAGATCTTCTATATCTAAGACCATCTGCTGGGACTCTTCTTTAGCAGCTTCAGTTTTGTCCTCGGCCAATTTCAAGTACGCCCTAACAACATCCTCTAGAGATTTGATGTTCACCTAACCAACAGAAACAAAAACTTAAAACACTTTTCCCAACAAACCATAAAATATTTTAGAAGCAAATTTTATGATATAAAATACATTAACTTTGAAAGGTAAACTCTGAAAATTGCTAAAAGCACTTATTAAAAATATAAAACTCAGCTCTGTTCATACCTGCTGACAGATGTTCTTATACTGGTATAATCCTTCTTTAGCCAAGTGGCTCTTGCGAAGATCCACGCAAAGTTCCAAGTATTTCAGCATAATTGGCTCATGTATCTTTTGCCATGTTCTATGTTTCTTACTCTTCATAACATCATACAGAACATCCAAAGCAGGTTGCTTTTTGCCAACCTCAAGAAATTCTGGAAAAGTAATTCAGGAGAATAAACATCAGAAATGTATACCATACAAAAATCTAGATCTTGCTTTTTTAAATCAACTTTAATTTCTGAACTCATTACCATTTGTTTTTAGGCCACATTTATTTTTTACTTCTAATGCTATGCCAAAATCATCCGCAAGAAAAAAAACCCCACAAAACCTGGCATTATCTCAAAATAGTCTACAGGTAAAATTGTATTTCACTCAATTTCACTGTACCAAAAATGTTTCTCTAAGTGATTTTAATGTTTGAGAAATTGAAGTCACAAGGGGAGAAACACTCCCCACCACAAATGCCAGAAAGTATGACTTCTGTCACAGTGATCTGGTTGACGAAATTTTTGCTAGTTCATTCTAGGACTTCAGGCAGAAAAACATATTAGGTTGACTTCGGTTGATACTAGGTTTCTTTAAGATCAACTGACTCTTTATGTGGCTCTATTTAGGATTCTTTATTCAGATCACTCTCTACTGACCTATGTGTCTAGTCTTTTGTCAATACCTCACTGTCTTTGTTACAGTCAAGTCTTGAAATCAAATAATAAGAGTGCTCCCACTCTGTTCTTCAGTATTGTGTTAGCTATACCAAGTCTTCTGCTTTTCCGTATAAAACTTATAATTAGTTTGTAACCATCCACAAAATAGCTCACTGGGATTTTCATTGAATCTATATACAGTAGACCCTTGAACCACACATATTTTAACTGTGTTGGTCTACTTATGTGCAGATTTTTTTTTCTTCAGTAAATACATTAGAGAAGGCTTCCAGTCAAAAGGAGGCTATCTTCAATTAAGTTTTTGGAGAATCAGAAGTTATTCACGGGAGACCCTAACTCCTATGTTGTTCAAGGATCAGCTATTAAGTTTGGAAGAATTGAAAACAATATTTAGTCTACCAATCCATGGGCACAGAATCTCTCTCCACTGATTTATCCCAGTCTAACCATAAGAAAAATATCAGGACAAATCCCAATTAAGAGACATTCCACAATACATCTGACCAGTACTCCTCAAAACCATCATGGTCGTCACAAGAGAGATTAAAGAGGCACAACTAAGTCTGATGTGATATCCTGGATGGGATCCTGGAATACAAAAAGGACAGTAGATAAAGCTGAAGAATTTTGAGTAAGTATGGACTTCCGTTTATAATAATGTATCAGTGTTGCTCCATGAGTTATGACAAATGTACCATGATGATTTAAGTTATTGATATGGGAAACTGTGATGCATATGGTAATTTCCCATACTTCCTTGCAATAACTCTGTAAATCACAACCTTCTAAAATTACGTTTATTTTTAAAAACTGAGGGAAAAAATTTAGAATGTAGAGCGAAGAAACTTATACTCTCATACTATCTCCTAAACCTGAGAGGCATTCTTTATGAGGTATTATTTCAAAATCCAGTTTCAATGTTTGATTTTATGTATATTGCTTGTTTTGAAATTCCATCAAAGCAATTTGGGTGAACTAAACACTAGTTTAACACTACAAAAAATGTCTTAAAACACTACATCTCCATTTTTTAAAATCACTTTTATTTTCCTAAGGAAAAGAATCTTTGACAATTCTTTAAGAATTAACCTAACAATGTATAGCATTATCTACCACATAAAACTGTACCAGGCAAACAAATGATGCAAGCCCTTCATTTGGAGGTCTTACTAGAGCTACAGATTTAGTAATTCTCTATTATTTCTTCTTCCAGTTATCAAATCTTTCAGGAATGTTGCTTCCAAACATTCCATCCTCCAGGAAAACTACAAACAATATTCCAACTCCCCAGTATGTTAAAAAGCTTGCAAAATGATAAATCACAAAACATACTGAAGTATCTTTACATAATATCCTACAACATCCCATATTTTATCAAATCACATTCCTCATGTGCAAAAGAATACAAACTCCTCTTCAATACTTGAAGTTAATAATCTCAGTATTAAGCCTGCCATTATGGAAGAAATCCATTTTCAGATGAATCAATTTTATTACCCAAACACTACCACTACCCTACTGAATGAAACGAAAATGTAATACAGCTAGATACCTTGTCAGAAAAGCCTTTCCTATTTTTGAGAAGACCAACCTATCTTCTTTCTGGAGCATGCAGCATACAAAGTTATTTTTCTAAAATCCAACAATATTTTAGGTGTTTTTCCCAACTATTTAACACAGTCTCTATCAGCCAAAAATTTGGAAGTTAATGTTTTAAGTTAAATTAATCCTTTACATTAAGAATATCACAGCAACTGCACCAAAATGACTTATCACACCCAATTTTCATTTGTATATTGGAAGTTTAAATCTTACACTACTGTATATAAGCATTGCCAATATGCTTGTAACATGGAAGAGGCACAAAGAGAGTCAAAGCTAAAAGCTGGCCCCACATGGTGTGATGACAAAACTTTCATTTTCCCAATCTCTATTTAAATGGGGGAGTTTCTTCAATGTCATTCAAAAGAATAAAATGTCTTGTTTAGGCATAAAACTAGAAGTGCTTTTCACTTCCTAACCAGCCAATCAAAATTTAGCATTCCAAGCAAAGCAAACGCATTAAAGAATGATTTTTTATAGGACAGACACCCCACCAACACTAATAAATAAAGACAAGAAAACATGGATAGCAGGCAAGGATGTTTTTAAAAGAAACTGGAATGGAAACACATTTACCATGATAATCCACGTGAGTTACTGTCTTTACACTAATTTATACACAAGGAGGATTTAGTTCCTCTAAATTTCTAATTAGGGGAAAAAAAGCATTTGACTATCACACACTAAAAGCACTACTGCATGTTTAAAGAATTGTTCATTTCCAGATATAAAAATAAAATCTGGTATTATGAGCTATAACTAGGAGAGTGAGCATTCTGAGTTTACCTTTCAGACACAGTGACTGAAACTATGTATCTCTCTCCATAAAGAATTTAGGTCAGCCCTTCAATTTTACTAGGTAATTTGTGCAACAGACCAAGTAGATAAGCTATATTATTACAATTTATGGGTTTAACAACTTTATTTTTAAGTTACTAGCTGTAAAGTCTAAGTTACAAGACTTACAGGATCAGAAATAACTAATTTGGCACTAACAACATAATCTGGAAAAAGGGCTTTTCCAAATGATTTCATGTATAAATTTCTTGCCTGTAACTAACTGCTGAACCAAGTTCTCATCTTCCTGAATGATTACTATAATTGTTTCCAAAAATACTGCCCTGATAAAGACTCAGGTCCTTGGAAATTTGTTCTACTTAAAACTTATCCACATTTTATTACAATATTGCAATGGATTAGATCTAAATACGTTTGAGGTTACAAATGTTATAGATAAAACTTTAAAGTGAGATTATCTACACTGAATGAAATGTGCTTTTATCATCCTATTTAAAATTTTGTAGGCAGTGCCAAATGCCATCCATATTGTGTTCACCTTGACAGTTTGAGATGGAATCTCCCATTCACAAGTTCAAAGGTACAATAATTACTACTTGAAAGGTAAGTCATCTCTACCACAGAAACACCCACCCTGGGGCAGGAGCAAGGAGTCAATACAGCCTTTAAAAAAAAAACTACACAAGTAAAATTTAAGTGTGCCCCCCCCACCAGTATCCCCTTCTCATCTTGCCTACTTTAATTTCAGATGTTTTCCCCAACTTGGGCTTCATGAATCAAATCTATTTCAACTCAGAAAATGTGAAAAAAGATCTAAGATATTACACATCATTTGTCCCTTCTAATTTTAAAGTTACTAAAATATTGTTTGTATGAAGATTCATAAGGGAGAAGTGATGAAGGAAGAAATGAGATCAAATATGTAATATTTAGACCATCAAGATTACAAGTGCTTCAGCCTATTAGTGTGGGGAAAAAAATGCTTGTTGAAGCAGATCCACAATAGTAATTACAATAGTAACTTCATTCAAGACATTTTGTATACCGTAATTATGTTTCAAAGCATCAAAAAAATGTACTAATTTTGCTGCAGTTTATTCAGTAGTGATGTTTCCATTTCAATCTGTTTTCTTTCCTATCAATTAACACCCTTAAAAATTCTTGCCTATTCTAACCAGTAGACCGCTGGTTAGAATGAGTGATCAGATCTAAGTTGTAGTTTTAACTGTTGTTTTTAAACAATTATTCCACGGAATGTGGAATTATCCTATTCTGCAGACTGCTACCTCCTGCCCAAGTTGTTTCTTTTAATTAAAATAACAAGCAAGTAACAAACACATCTGTGGCCCTGACACATTATCAGTAGTATCAATTTTACATAATGACTGAAATTGACCTTTTCACAAAAGGAATATTCAAACAAGCTAACAAAATAAACTCGACAAACATTAAACAGTTACAAAGATGCTATACCCATCTACGACATGGGTAAGACCCAAAACTTGTTTGGGTGGAGAGTGAGAACAGCTATGAACGCCCTTACACTTACAAATTGTCAGTCTAAAAACACCCTAAACAAAAAAAATATCTTAAGCCCAGAGACATGTAATACATTTGCAAAAAAAGTATACAAATACAAAAAAATACACTTGCACCCCCATATTGCCAACGTAATAAACTCCTCTTGAATAGAGCGGGACAGGCCCAAGTTTTCCCGAAAGCGCCTGGTTTAAGTACACACGTGGAGATAAAAACTGCAGGCAGTAACTCTATGGCGAGAAAACAACTGATCTGGAAGTCAGAAGACCTTGGTTTTATCTCCTAGCTTAACAACTAATCCCCGCAGTGACCTTGGGTTTAAACCATTCTCTCTCCCCAGGCCTCTCTGTTCGGTTATCTCTAAGTTGAATTCTCGCTCTTACAGTATTAACTCTGTTTCAACTTCCTGCGATTCGGAAGTCTTTTGAGCTGCCAATACTCAATGTCAGAAAAAAAAAGGAACCAGATAAAATGGGTCAGAGTCCCGAGACAGAAATATAGTGGTGAGGAGAAGGGGAAGTGGACCCTGACCCAGCAAAGCACTGCGCCGGACTTGGGGGACGGAGGTGTCTGCGGGAAGGC
>JAVSCE010002155.1:0-42602 GCA_032199065.1 Smutsia gigantea
ATTAACACACAGCAATCTGTTGCCTTCCTATACACTAACGATGAACTAACAGAAAGAGAAATCAGAAAAACAACACCATTCACAATTGCATCAAAAAGAATAAAATACCTAGGAATAAACCTAACGAAGGAAGTGAAAGACCTGTACTCTGAAAACTACAAGACACTCCTAAGAGAAATTAAAGAGGACACTAACAAATGGAAATGCATCCCATGCTCTTGGCTAGGAAGAATAAATATTGTCAAAATGGCTATACTACCTAAAGCAATCTACAGATTCAATGCAATCCCTATCAAACTACCAACAGCTTTCTTCAATGAACTGGAACAAATAATTCTAAAATTCATATGGAACCACAAAAGACCCCGAATAGCCAAAGCAATCCTGAGAAGGAGGAATAAAACAGGGGAATTACACTCCCTGACTTCAAGCTCTACTACAAAGCCACAGTAATCAAGACAATTTGGTATTGGCACAAAAACAGACCCACAGACCAGTGGAACAGAATAGAAAATCCAAACATTAACCCAAACATATACAGTCAATTAATATTTGATAAAGTGCCTTGGATATACAATGGGGAGATGACAGCCTCTTCAGCAGCTGGTGTTGGAAAAACTGGACAGCTACATGTAAGAGAATGAAACTGGACTACTGTCTAGCCCCATACACAAAGGTAAACTCAAGGTGGATCAAAGACTTGAATGTAAGTCATGAAACCATAAAACTCTTAGAAAAAAACATAGGCAAAAATCTCTTGGACATAAACATGAGCAACTTCTTCATGAACATATCTCCCCGGGCAAGGGAAACAAAAGCAAAAATGAACAAGTGGGACTATATCAAGCTGAAAAGCTTCTGTACAGCAAAGGACACCATCAGTAGAACAAAAAGACATCCTACAGTATGGGAGAATATATTCATAAAAAACATATCTGATAAAGGGTTGACATCCAAAATATATAAAGAACTCATGCACCTTAACAAACAGAAAGCAAATAATCCAATTAAGAAATGGGCAGAGGACATGAACAGACACTTCTCCAAAGAAGAAATTCAGAGGGCCAACAGGCACATGAAAAGATGCTCCACATCGCTAATCATCAGAGAAATGCAGATTAAAACCACAATGAGATATCACCTCACAACAGTGAGGATGGCCAACATCCAAAACACAAACAACAACAAATGTTGGCGAGGATGTGGAGAAAAGGGAACCCTCCTACACTGCTGGTGGGACTGCAAATTAGTTCAACCATTGTGGAAAGCAGTATGGAGGTTCCTCAAAAAACTCAAAATAGAAATACCATTTGACCCAGGAATTCCACTCCTAGGAATTTACCCTAAGAATGCAGCAGCCCAATTTGAAAAGGACAGATGCACCCCTATGTTTATTGCAGCACTATTTACAATAGCCAAGAAATGGAAGCAACCTAAGTGTCCATCAGTAGATGAATGGATAAAGAAGATGTGGTACATATACACAATGGAATATTATACAGCCATAAGAAGAAAACAAATCCTACCATTTGCAACAACATGGATGGAGCTAGAGGGTATTATGCTCAGTGAAATAAGCCAAGCCGAAAAAGACAAGTATCAAAATGATTTCACTCATATGTGGAGTATAAGAACAAAGAAAAAAACTGAAGGAACAAAACAGCAGCAGACTCACAGAACCCAAGAACGGACTAATAGTTACCAAAGGGAAAGGGACTGGGGAAAATGGGCGGGAAGGGAGGGATAAGAGGGAAAAAGAGGCATTACGATTAGCAGATGTAATGTTGGGGGGGCACGGGGAGGGCTGTACAACTCAGAGAAGACAAGTAGTGATTCTATAGCATCTCACTACGTTGATGGACAGTGACTGTAATGGGGTTGGTGGGGGGGACCTGATGAAGGGGTAGTTTAATAATCAATATTGCACATGTAATTGTAAATTAATGATAATAAAATAAATTATATTAAAAAAAAATGATGTTGAAGTCCTATCCCCCAGTACCCAGGACCTTACGGGTCGTCCCCCCTCATCTGTTGGGGATACGATCCAAGACACGTAGTAGGTGCAGGCAGCCCCAAACCCTGTACGTGCCGTGCTTTTTCCTATATGTACATGCCTGTGATAATCTAGTTTGTAAATTAGGCACATTAAGAGAATAACAATAACAAATAGTAAGAGCGATTATAACAACACGTGTATTAAGTTATGTGGACGCACTCTCTCCCTCTCTGATGGCGCAGCGTATTATAACAGTATGCTGTAATAAGTCACGTGAACACCGTCTCCCTCTCTCTCTCGCTCTCAAAATGCCCGCACTGGGCTCGCCCTGCTCCTCGGTGTGACGTGCGACGACAAAATGTGCACGTGATGAGGTCCAGGGAGGTGAACGGTGCAGGTGTTGTCACGTCGTGCTTGGCTGTTACTGACTTTCTGATCATCTCAGAAGGAGGGTCGTCTGCCTCCGGCCACAGCTGACTGGGTGTCTGAAACTGCAGAAAGTGGAAGGAACAATGGGCAGAGTGTCTGCTGCATGGAGAATGGCGTCTTTGCATGCTTTAATCTAGTCAGTGTCTTTAGGGGGGCTCTAATCCTGTATGACTGAATCCTTATTAAAGGGAAACATGGACACAGATGCCCAGGGTGACGCTGTGTGAAGGTGGAGGCAGAGATCGGGGTGATGAGTCTACAGCCAAGGAACCCCAAGACGGCCTGTGCACCCCAGAAGCCAGGGGAGGCCCGGGACAGTCTCCCTTACTGCCTTGGTGGGAACCAGCCCTGCTCCCGCCCTGATCTCAGACATCCAGCCTCCAGACCACAAGTGGGCAAATCTCGTGGTTTGAGCCACCCCTGTCCATGGCACTTTGTGGCAGCAAGCCCCAGGACACGGATTTGTGGCTTAGTGTTCGCTTCCCTTCCAGACAGGGTGGTCCACGCAGGCAGCGGCCACTTCCGTCCTGGGTCCTCCAGCCCGGACCCAGGACCCGCTGTGAGTCTGCAGACTGGCCTCGTGTGGGTTAGAGGGTCTCTTGCTGACCCTTTGTGCCACCACGGGTTTCCTGAAAGTGGGGCTGCTCTCTCTGTCTAGGGTGCTGGTGGGAGGGCGCATTGCACTCGGGGCAGCCCACCCAACCCGGGGGCTCTGTGGGCTGGATGCACCCTCTGTGGGTGGGGGCACCTGGTGCCGCTCCCCCTCCCAGGGGCTGTACGGACGCCAGGCAGGCTGCTCACCTCCACCAGGGCCACTGGCCCCGGTGGGCCCCCGCTCCACTCCTGCCCTTCAGGGGGGTCTGAGCCAGCTGGAGAGTCATCTTCAAGGCCCTTTGAGACCCACCCCCACGTGCACGGGTGCTGGGGTGGCAGGGTCTCTGGGTGGGGATGCACAGGGCCTGGGTGCCTCCATCCTGGAGCTGCTGGGTTTCCACACAGCTTGTTTTTCCTCCTTGTCATCCCCATGGGAGCCCCAAATGGCAGGGTGGGGAAGCCTGCAGTGGCGGGTGGGCCGCGGGGCCCCAGAAGGTGGCTGGGGTGCAGGGGAGGCTTCCTACCACTTAGGCAGGTGTCCAAAAGAAAGAACAGAGCAGTGTCCCCGGCCTTTTTCAGCCCACATTCCTGCCCACGGCCGAGGTGAGAGAGGAAGTGGCTGGCGCCCAGCCCCGGGCACCCCGTCTGCGTTCTCTACCACGGACACCACATTATTGATTTGAAAACGGCTCAGTGAAAACACAGCTGCTGCCTCCCGAAGAGGGGGCTGTAAGTGCTCGCCAGTGTCCCTGAGGGCTCAGAGCCCCTGGGTGTGCTGAGCCTACCCTGTGGGGGGCGCTCTTCCCCTCCCCTGCCCGGCGCATGGGGCTGAAGGGAGGTTCTGGGGCTCTGGCACCGTCAGTGGGGTCCTGAGCTTTAGCTCTGAAGGGTGTTAAGTGCACACGGACAAGTCTGGAAGCCTTGGCTACTGAGGCATTTATGCCAGGCAGTCTGCCATCTGCCGAGGGCTGGCTGGTGCCAGGCTCTGCAGACCCACTCAGTGGGCTAGGCCAGCTGGCACATGGGCCGCAGGTGGATGGGCCGGGCTTGGGGCCGCCTGAGGGGCACTGCCAGTCAGCGCTCCCCAACAGGGCTTTGGACCAGAGGAAACCCCACCTTCTGGTTGAGGTTTTCCTGCTCTTTGAAAGGATCTTGGTTCCAGGGACCCACCCTCGGAAGGTTCTAGAATCATGTCATCCCCCTCCTGCCGAGAAGTACCTGAAAAGGCTGGAGGAGATGTGGGCGAGCAAGGGAGCTCTGGCCATCCCTGGCCTGTCACGGCTGCTCCTCAGTCCCAGAGCGGTGACTGGAGGCCCACGGCCTCGGGGCAGCAGGAGCTGCACCCCCCCCCCCCGAGCCCTCCTCTGAACTCCTGCCAGAACTGGGTTTGGGCCCCAAGGAGGAGAGGGCCCAGACACGCAGCAGAGAAGGGGCACAGTGCTGGCATGGGGACACTGGGTGTCCTGCCCTGGCCGCCTGTGCAGAGCCCTCTTGGGCGTGCAGCACATGCACACAGGCAGCTCGGTGGCCGCCAGCACCCCGCGGTGGGCGGGGGACCCTCGCAGCTGCCCTGGCTGGTGCTCTGCGGGTCTCACTTTCCTGGCCTGCATGGAGGTGGTGGAAGCAAAGTGGAAGTGGCCCCCGCTGCGGCTCCAACCTCTTGCTCTCCCATGGCCGGCAGACATGCCAGGCCAGCCTCCCACCCTTCCGCCCACCTGGCATCCTGCAAGGCTTTGCCTCCTTCCCAGGCCCCTGCTCAGCTGCACTTCCTTCCCACATTTGAGGGCATCTTGTGTTGAGTGTGCAGGGGACGGGGTTCTGGCACCACCTGAGCCAGGCTGCTCTCAGGCCACAGCGCTGTGTGTTTTCAGGTGGCTCAGAGCGGGGCCTGCTCGCCAGGGTGTGGAGGAAGCGTCCCTCCTGCGGCCTCCACCTGGCGCTGCATCTCCCACCACCCTCACCTCTTCTCTTCTCTTCATTTATTTTGAGAAGTTTGAAAAGTCAGAAAAGTCCAGTGTCCATAAGGGCCCCTCCTGTGTCCCTACCCCCGGGAGCAGCGTCCTTGGGCTGCAGTTGTCTTTCTGTGTGCTGCTGCTTTCCTTTAAACCAAACACTGGCTCGCTCTCCCTTAAAGAAGGTTCAGGACCCCACCAAAGTGGTCCTGCCTGCCTCGGGGCTGCCGCCGCGTCCTCCTCCGCGGCTCACCTCTGACTTTCCTCCCGCCCCCTGTCAGAACGGCTCATTTCCTACGTGTTTGTTTCAGCAGGGTGTGTGTGCGCTGTGCGTGGCCACATCCGTGGCCACCGACTCTGTGCCCTTTGCCACTTACAGTCACGCCTGGGACCTCCTATCAGTGCCTATCTCATCCTCTTCACCTGCTGCCAACAACCTATGATTTTCACTCACCACACATCACTCTGTCATCCCTGTTGATGGACATTTCAGCTGCACACACTGTCTCCTGGTGGTGACCTGATACTGCTGGTTGCTGGGCATATGCATTTCATCCTTATAGATACAGCCACGTGGCCCCTCAAAGCACTGCCCCAAGTTGTGTTCTGGCTGAGGACTGGGCAAGGACGCTCCAGCCCCCACTCTGGGGGCCATGGTGAGGACTGTCTTTTCCTCCTTGACAGGCAGGGCCAGCCCAGCTCTCTGTGTGCCCTGAGTGCAGGCTGCACACTGCTGTGCATGGAGTGGGTACCAGGGTGCTAGGGGCTGGGGATGGATGTCCAGGGCCATGGAGCTGGGTGAGGCACCCAGTGGGGGACCCTGGAGTCGCCTGAGGGTCTCTGGCTGTTCCCCCTCCTGCACAGAATCCATCGGTCCTGCAGCCCCACAGGACATGGCACTCATGCTGCTTCTCCGCACCCAGTCCCACCCCGCGGTCCTGGGTCCTCACTGCTAGCAGCAGGGGACACGGGGAGGAGTCCTCCCCTCTGGACCTCACTCTCATTTCTGCCTCGCCGGCTGTGGGAGGGCAGGCAGGAAAGTGGCCGCAGGTGCGCCGTGAGTGAGCCCCCTAAGGGGTCAGGTGAAGGTGGTGGGACTGTCCAGTTGCAGTGGGATCCTCTTCAGGGGAAAAACGCTGCCCCCGACCTGGGACAGGTGGGCCTGACATTCAGGAAGAGCTGTGGGACAGGGGAGTGTGTGCATGGTGCGCATGTGTGTGGCGTGTGGCATGTGCTGTGGGGCGTGTGTGTGAGTGTCTGGGGTGCTAGCTTGAGGCTGGCCTGGGGTGGCGAGGGTGGGCAGAATGCTGGCTGGTGTCGGAGCTGCTCTCCCCAGGGGATTTCTGATGCACCCGGACTCGTTTATGGACATGCCCGCAGCCAGCCCCAGCCTGACGAAAGCCACTGGGGGGAAAGTAATTACTTTGGGTAAAACCTCACTCCTTGTATTTGGTCTGCATTCCCTGCAAATGCAGAAAAACAAGGAGGTGAGCTTTGGAAGCTGCCCTCCCCAAATCGTGGCCAAGCCTGCATGGGGGCACAGACACCGTACACTCCCGGTGAAGTCATCCTGAGAGCAGATATAAGCCCACCACATGAACGCCCTGACCCGTCTCCCCCCGTAGCGGCTCTGGGTGTGCTGTGAGTCGGAGCAACAGTGGGCCGATGGGCTGTCAGCCACTGCAGCCCCTCAGCGGTACTGGGCCCAGCTGGCTCTGCTCCAGCCCCTCGTCCTGGCCCTAGGGGAAGGCTGTCAGGAGAAGGAGGCGAGGCGGCTCCGGGGGCTGCCTCTGTGCCACAGCTGGGAGCCTTTTGCACTTGCTGAGACTCCCAGGGGCCACCCAGCAGCTGACAGAGGACCAGAACTTGGGGACCATCTCTCTTGGGCCACAGCCAGAGGGGACCCTGCTGGGGTGGCCAAGGCCACAGCCCAGTGCCAGAGGGCCACCTGACGGTGAGCACTGGACTGGGGTGGGCAGCAGGTGGACACTACGGCAGAGCGGGGCATTCTCGGCTGCGTGGAGGACCCCCACCCTCATGGTCTGGCCCCGGAGCTGTGACTGTCCCCTTAGCCCCACCCTCAGCGTCCCAGCAGGTCCTCACACACCGCAGCCTGCTCTGGGTTCTGGAAGGGACCCTGCCTCCCCAGGCCACTTGGCCTTCCCAGTCCCTTTGGTGACTTTGTGGTGGTGGTGGTAAAATGCATGTGATATGTGATGACCCGTCACAGCCACTTTTGAGTGCGCAGTTCGTTAGCACAGCCACTCTGCTGTGCGACCACCTCCAGGCTGTTCCATCTTCTGGAACAGAAACTCTGCACCATGAACGCTGACTCCCCACCCCCTCCGGAGCCCCCTGACGCTCCCCACCCCACTTTCTGTCTGTATGGGTGCAGCCGCTCCAGTGCCTCATGTAAGTGGCCTCAACAGTGTCTGTCCTTTCGTGACAGGCTCATTTCATTCAGCGCCGTGTCTCCGAGGTTCATCCACATTGGAGCAGGTGACAAAATGCCCTTCCTTCCTAAGGCTGAAGCGCATCCCGTGGTGTGTTACTGTGGACCGAACGTTTGTGTCCTCCCCAAATTCCTGTGTTGAAGCCCTAACCCCGAAGGTGATGGTGTGAGGAGGCGGGGCCTCTGGGAGGGGACAGGGTCATACGCGAGGAGCCTCAGGATGGTCGGTGCCCTTGTGGAAGGGACCCCAGGGAGCGCCTGCCCCTACGTGAGCACACAGGGAGGAGATGGTCACGGGAACCCGGCAGCAGCTCCCAGACCCCAGAGCTGGGGGTGCCTGGCTCTCGCACCCCAGCCCCGAGCCACGAGGAGGGAGTGTCGGTCCCTCCTGAGCCCCCTAGTCTATCATATTCGCTATAGCAGCCCAAATGGACCAAGATGAATGTTCAACCATTCATGGAAACATCAGAATAATGTTTCTGGACTCTGTCACCTGGCCAAATGAACACAAAATTAACCATCAGTAATATTTTATTTATTTTTGATGCTATTGTAAATGGAATTACTTCTGAATTTCCTTTTCAGACTGGCATTGGTGATGTGCAGAAACACAACTGATTTCTATATGTTGATTTTGTCACCTGCAACTCTGAGTTCATTTATTGGTTCTGATGGTTGTGTGTGCGTGCGGAATCCTTAGGGTTTCTGTGTGTAAGATCATGTCCTCTGAGAACAAAGGCACGCTCATTTATTTTCCAGCTTGTATGCCTTCTATTTCCCTTCCTTGCCTGCTCGCTCTGACTAGGGCTCCCAGCCCCATGCAGAGCAGAAGTGCCGAGTGGACGCACTGTTGTCCTGCTGGTG
The DNA here is from genome assembly GCA_032199065.1 of Smutsia gigantea. Classification (NCBI taxonomy): domain Eukaryota; kingdom Metazoa; phylum Chordata; class Mammalia; order Pholidota; family Manidae; genus Smutsia; species Smutsia gigantea. Next base: position 8,291 of record JAVSCE010002155.1, read on the forward strand.
GCCTTAGAGGGCAAGTCCTCAGACTTTTGCCTGGAGTGGGAGATCTGAAGGTTGACCTTTTAACGATCAGAGTTCTCCGGGCAACGTGACTGGTGTTTTACCAGGAAGGAGGCGCTATTCTGGGCAAAGGGTCCCGAGCAGCTCGCCATCTCCTCCTTTCATCTCAGCACACAGTGAGGTTCCCGACCAGGACCAGAAGCGCCACACAGTGGCCCGGGCAGCATCTCAGGCCCCACAGCCTTGCCCACAGGCGCCTGAGGCGGGGTGGAGTACCCCGTGCCCTGGGCACCTCAGAGCCGCACCTGGCTCCCAGGGCTTGCTTTCCAGACGGGTGTCTGCTCTGCCCAGAGCCACAGGTCCTCCCAGTGGGGCGCCACCAGCTGGGCAGGCGAGAGACCCTGCCTTGACTGGCCGCAGCATGAACCCTTGATGTGGCCATAGGTCCATGACCTGGGCTTCACTCTGATTCCCCCTCACTCAGATTAGCCAGAAAATGGCCTAGTAGGGCTCCATTTTATGCTGTGCAGATGAAGTTCTATTTTTAAAAAAATAACATGATTCCAAGTCAAAGACTGGCGTAGGGTGGGCAGAGCACAGGTGGGAAGCTTTGTCCTTGCCTCACGGCCTCCCTGCTGCCCCCCACTGCAGCCCTAGAGGGATCGTCAGGTGGGACTCCCAAGCAGCTGGGGCTCCAGGCCAGCGTCAGAGCCACATGGACCCCAGGAAGTGGGAAGAGGGTCCCGGGGCCTTGCTGGGTGTGGGGGCGAGCGGGACTGGGGCCAGGACAAGGGGTCACTATCCAGAAAGGCCTCAGGGACTCTGGCCAGGAAAGTCGGTGCCTCGTTATTTATTTATCCCATATCCATCCAGTATCTGTGGAGTTGGGGAGCCTGGAGGTCAGGACGGAGACGGGTACCTTCCCATCCTGGGAAGCCTGTCTAGGGAATCCAAGGGACCAGAACGGGTCCCTTGGCAGAGCCATCAGGGCCTGTCTGGGGCTGGAGCAAGGTCAGAGTTAGGGCAGCACCCAAGTGCCAGCCCTTCTTCGTGAATGTTTCTGAGGTGCCAGCCCCTCGTGTGTACCCCTGTCACCCTCCCAGCCAGCCTGTGTGGCCAGGGCCATCTGGTCCCTTCTGACTGGCCCACGAAGGCCCAGGTGGCCACTCAGACACCCCCAGGCAGCACTTAGCATCCTGGGGGTGGGGGCACAGCTGAGTCCCCACCTGTTTGCTGCCCCACTCCCCACAGCCACTTGGCTTGGAGCCTGGACTCCAGGGGGCTGGGGCTCCAATGCTGCCCCCAGAGCCTAGGCAGGCCTGAGGACACCCCCTGACCTGACGTGCGGCAAGCAAGGGTCACTGAGGTGGAGACAGTGGGTGACAGCGGTGGGGGGCTGCCCTCTGTGTGTGTGTGAGGTCATGTATGTGCATGCATGTGAGGGTGTTCACATGTGTGTGTGTGTGGAGTGTATGCATGCATGTGTGTATGTGTGTGAGTAGTGAGCATGCACTTATGTGTATGTGTGCAAACGTGGGGCAGCTGAGGAGGGTTCAGGCAGAGAGGACTGGAGCTGTGGCAGTGAGACCGTCATAGGTGGGACTTCTGTAGATGTTTCTAGGTCTTGTATCCAAGCCTCAGCCAAAGAAACCAGCAGCTGCTTGGAAGTGCTTGAAATCTCACCGCCCGTGGAAGGCCAGTCAGGATAGAGTCCTGCAGAGAGAGCTTGTCATGGGGTCGGGCTCAGCCGGAGAGAACCCCTCTTTGAGGACGTCTGCCTCTTCCCCAGTCAATTCATCCTGACAAGGAGGCAAGGCCGAGAGAAATCCTGATTTTAGCTAAGCTCTGCCTCAGGAAGTTGGTGACTGGGAGTGAATGCTGGTTCTGACCATGTGTGGAGGGCAAGCAGAGCAGGTGCAGGCTGTGGACATCTGCCCCTCACCGAGCAGGCCAGGCAGGTGCCAGCCCTCTGTGTCAGTGGGGACTGTCATCTGACTCCAGAGCCAGAGCCTTTGGGAGAATTAAAGGTGACCTTTGGTGCCTAAGAGCTCAGCCTATGTGGGGCCAATTTCCACTCCATCCCTGCCTCTCAGAGTGTGATGAGCAGCGTCCCAGAGCCCTGCCAGCCGCGCTCGGGGTGCACGCCCAGGACTCCCGCTCCGTGTGCCCCATGCCAGCCGCCCTCGGGGTGCACGCCCAGGACTTCAGCTCTGTACCCCCATACCAGCCAAGCAGGTGGCTGGCCGCCTGTCCTTCCTGTCCCTCTCTGTGGCCCTGTTGAGGACTGTGCCTCCACCCCACCCTGCCTCCCAAGGTTTCACTCTGTGCCCTTGGCCACCTGGCAGGGTGATTAGGCCTTGACGTCCACAGCGGGGATCCGTGACAAACACACCTGCCTTCCACACGCTGTGAAGTGAGAGGACACGCAGAGTCCTTTTTCCACACAGGAGGTCCTGTTCTTTTTGGAATTCTGTGTGTGTAAGAGAGACACTGAAAGGGGGTGGATTGGGGAGAGGGACAGAGGGAACCTGATGAGGGAGGCCTGGGACGGGTGGGATGTCCTCTCTGGGTGACATCAGCCTCTGAGGCCTGGCCTGCAACAGGGCTCGCGGTGGGCCACCTTCCCCAACCAGATGAGAGGAAATGCTGGCAGGTCTGGGGGGAATGAGGCTTCCTCGCTCCGACCTGGGCGGCCATGGTGCCCTGGGGCCCTGGCCTGCTCCCAGCAGGATGTGGCCGAAACACCCCCAGGGCTCTGCCCTGCGTGGGGCAGGCCTGGGCCTGTTTGCACCTCCCGGGGCATGAGGGGTGTGTAGGGGTGTGCCCGCGCACTGCCCTCCCCACCGTGGCCCAGCCGCGGGCCTTTACCCTCCACCCAGTATGCCTCTCTGCAGATGCCAGGGGCGTCCTACAATCAGCTCAGTTCTGACGCCTGCTCACCAGGATTAGCACTGACCTCAGGTCAAGGGGTCAGTTCCACAGGACAGCCCCGCTCCAGACACAAGCAGTGGGTCCCCAGGTCAGCACACTCTGGCCGGGCGCAGATCAGAGGGTCCTGCAGACCCCACCGTGGGAACAATATTCGCTAGGATGGATCACAGAACTTAGGGAAGCACTTAGAGTTTATTATACAAGGATGCAACTGAGGAAGAGCAGACACACGGGGCAGGAGCAGGGCACGCCCTCCTCCTGGAACCCCACGCCGCCACCCCGGGAGGGGGCTCTGCTTATGGAGGTTTCCTTACATAGGTGTGACTGATCAAATCATCCGTCACTGGTGATTAATTTGACCTCCAGCCGGAGGTCAGGGTGGGTGGGGCTGAAGTTCCAACCTCTAAGGTTGTCCAGCGGCTTTCCAGCAGGAGCCTCAGGGATGTAAACTCACCCGTGCCTGCAAGGAGCTTGTTATGAGCAAGACGGTCTCCTTTGACGCGTATCACAGCAAACTCCATGGCGTTCAAGAGCTCCGTGCCAGGAATGGGACAAAGATCAGGTCTTTATGTGTCTCACTATAAATCACAACTTCGCATGGCCTTTCTGGAATTTTTCCTTAGGGCACAAAAATCCAGCCACACTCTTGGCAGCTCGGACATTTGGTGGGATCCGGGAGGCGTCGTGCGGGCTAGCTGACAGCCTCGTGGGGGCAGCCCTGCTCTGGACATTGTTGGCACATCTCGGTGTGAATCCCACAGCTCGAGGGCACTGACGGCAGAGGGGACACGCACTCCCCACCAGGGAAGAGGCTGGCTAGGCCTTCGTTGTTTTGTTTTTCTTTCTAAGAACTAAAAGTTGGGTTGCAGTGCTGAGAATAAATCGCAGGTAAAGCCCTGAGTGGCCTGGCCTGCAGGTGATCTCAGACGCACAGCCTCACCCGGGCCCTGCCCTGCGTATTTCACTGTGTTGGTGGCCACCGAATGCCACCCACTCTCCAGGACAGCCCAAGACATAGATGCTGCCCTGGGACAGCTGGCCCCCCATGGGGCCTGGGGCCTGCCTCCATGCTGGGAGGGGTCTGCTCCACTCCCCCGGGGGTGACGTGTCTGACCACCTGTGAGAAACAGCTCTGTCTGCTTGGGTTGGGGACCGGCAAAGGGAGGCACTTCTCTGGTGCCCGCAGGCTGCCCCAGCGGCCCCTGTGGTGGGAGCCAAGCTACCCTCCGGGGAGGGAGGTGCCGTGCTCCCTGCAGCCCTGGCCACAACTTCAGGGGTTGTGGGAGGGGGCTGGTAGGGGTGCAGTTGCCCTGACGTCCCCCTGGAGGGGACACCTGCGGCTCATTCAGAACTGGGGGCGACCCCGAGATCCTGGGCAAGTTCCCACAACCTCTGGCCTTGGCCTTCTCTCCTATAAAGTGAGTGACAGCGATCGGAGGTCAGCTAGGAACAGACTCGATGACACTGAGCACAGGCTGGCCGTGGTTAATGCAGAAGCTGCCCCTTTGGTTTAGGGGATTGTCCCCAGGCAGTTCCTGTGCCCCCAGTGGTCAACTTGTCAGGAGGCCTGTGATGGGGGCTCAGGAGGGGACAGCCTAGGGAGGAGGGACTGTGCGGCTTCAGGGGCAACAGGCCTGAGAGCCCTCAGAGGAGCCTCTGCTGTCAGGGCGCCTTGCGGCCACCGCCTGCCACCCCTCCCAGAACGGGCCCTCCGCAGCCCTGCTCTCTGGGTCATCGGCAGGCTGGAGGAGCCGTGATAAGAAGGTGTCTGTCCCACAGCCCCGCCCCCACTCCTTGCCAGCCCTGGGGCTCAGGGACTCAACCCGCCCCCCTCCGGCAGCTGGCAGCCCGTCCACCTGGCCTCATTTGCGCCCCGCCCTTCTGGCTTTGGGCCCACCCTGCTCCCCCAGGACGGTTCACACCCTCTCCAGCCCAAGCTGCTTCCCCACGTCCATACTGCATCCCGGTTTGCCCCCTTCATTGGCTTCTCCCGCATTGGGCAGGGGCCCCACTGCTCCAAGGACGTGTGGGGGCCGATCCTTGGCTGGCACAGCAGCCGCCCTGTCCTCCATGTGCCTCCTCCCTGCCAAGGTCACCCTTGTCCCCTCACTGGCTGCCCTCTCTGCACCTCCATGTCGATGCTCAGCCCTGGCCCTGGGCACGGCACCCAGGGTGCATGCTCTGTCCTCTCTGCCGACACTCCTCCACCAGGCCCTCTGGCTCCCCAGGCACGGGCTTCAAGCCCTGTCATCTGCCAAAGAACCCCACTGTCCTGTCCCTGCTGAGCCCCAGGCCTGCCGCCCAGCATGCCCATCCCCTCACTGGGGTCTGCCTGTGCCCCACTCCAACAGGTCTGCACTTCAGACTCTGTTTCTCCAACTTCCTCTGGCCTGGCCCCCTCCACCCCCGTAACCGTCTGTATCTTTATAACATAACATGAATTCACACTCCTGTCTCTGATCTGAACATTATCCTGTGGGTCATTCTGCCTCCCCACTTCCTTGCCTGTAAGCTCTCAGTTGTCTTGGTGATGTAAAGTGGATCAGGGCCTGCCCAGCCTCTTAATGGCCCAGAGTTCAATCTGAGGGGTGTTTGCTGGCCTGCTGGGATCTGGCTCTGCAGAACTGCCTGGGGCTCCTCTCTAGCCACTGGGTTCACACCTGCCTCAGGACCTTTGCACAGGATGGTCCCTTTCTGAAAGTTTTTCTGCTGGATTCCCAGAAGGCTCACATCCTCCCTTCATTCAGCTTCATTGGGGCCTCACATCCTTGGAGAAGTCCCCTGTCCTTGGCACCTTTAGGAGTCCCTCATTCTGCCTCATTTTTATGCTTCACAGCTTGGGGCGTTGCTTGTCATCCTGTTTATTTCTCTTTTAATCAATTAATTAAGTCTTTACCTTTGGAGAGTGCTAGGGAACCAACTTCTTATTCTAAAACTGATAAATAAAGGTGCAAAATCACCATAAAACTCTTAGAAAAAAACATAGGCTAAAATCTCTTGGACATAAACATGAACGACTTCTTCATGAACGTATCTCCCCAGGCAAGGGAAACAAAAGCAAAAATGAACAAGTGGGACTATATCAAGCTGCAAAGCTTCTGTACAGCAAAGGACACCATCAGTAGAACAAAAAGACATCCTACAGTATGGGAGAATATATTCATAAAAAACGTATCTGATAAAGGGTTGACACCCAAAATATATAAAGAACTCATGCACCTTAACAAACAGAAAGCAAATAATCCAATTAAGAAATGGGCAGAGGACATGAATAGACACTTCTCCAAAGAAGAAATTCAGATGGCCAACAGGCACATGAAAAGATGCTCCACATCGCTAATCATCAGAGAAATGCAGATTAAAACCACAATGAGATATCACCTCACACCAGTGAGGATGGCCAACATCCAAAACACAAACAACAACAAATGTTGGCGAGGATGTGGAGAAAAGGGAACCCTCCTACACTGCTGGTGGGAATGCAAATTAGTTCAACCATTGTGGAAAGCAGTATGGAGGTTCCTCAAAAAACTCAAAATAGAAATACCATTTGACCCAGGAATTCCACTCCTAGGAATTTACCCTAAGAATGCAGCAGCCCAGTTTGAAAAAAACAGATGCACCCCTATGTTTATCGCAGCACTATTTACAATAGCCAAGAAATGGAAGCAACCTAAGTGTCCATCAGTAGATGATAAAGAAGATGTGGTACATATACACAATGGAATATTATTCAGCCATAAGAAGAAAACAAATCCTACCATTTGCAACAACATGGATGGAGCTAGAGGGTATTATGCTCAGTGAAATAAGCCAAGCGGAAAAAGACAAGTATCAAATGATTTCACTCGTATGTGGAGTATAAGAACAAAGAAAAAATACTGAAGGAACAAAACAGCAGCAGACTCACAGAACCCAAGAACGGACTAATAGTTACCAAAGGGAAAGGGACTGGGGAAAATGGGCGGGAAGGGAGGGATAAGAGGGAAAAAGGGGCATTACGATTAGCAGATGTAATGTTGGGGGGGCACGGGGAGGGCTGTACAACTCAGAGAAGACAAGTAGTGATTCTATAGCATCTCACTATGCTGATGGACCGTGACTGTAATGGGGTTGGTGGGGGGGGCCTGATGAAGGGGGTAGTTTAATCACCATAATATTCCACATATAATTGTAGACTAATGATACCAAAATAAATTATTTAAAAAATAAATAAATAAAATAAAGATGCAAAATCAAGTGCTTTGCCCTGTGTTTCCTGACAAATGAGGGATTGATGGGGAGTTTTTTATGGACAGTTAGCTAATAAATGAAGAATGAATAACGGAATTCAAATGTTGCCACTTTGCCGCTTCCAGTGAAATACTGACGTGGGCATGGTCCTCAGTGGCTGCAGAGATGAGGAGGTGACAGGCCGGCAAGGCCCCTCCCAGCAGATGGGGCGGGCTGATGACCCACCAGTCCAACTGCAGGGAGAGGGACTTGCAACTCCAGGAAGTGGATGTGGGGGCGCATGCCCACCTGGGGTCACCCGGAATGAGGGCGACGGTCCAGCCGCTGGTGTGCAGCAGCCACGGGGACAGAGGAGCGGCAGGTGCCACTATGGGGGGCGCTCTAAACACACGACGCAGACCTTATTTGGACCCCGATTTTAATAAGCCCAACGCACAAACAAAAAGTCTGACACAGCTTGGGAAATGGACTCCGATGGTATTAAGGCACTGTCTTATTTCTGGGTGTTATATGGTGCTGTGAGTATTTTTTTTAAAGATTCGTCTTTTAGCTGTGGTTCTGCAATATTGACGGAGGAAACGACCTGTGGTGAGGGACCCACCTCGCCCAGTGCTTGGGGCGGTCAGCTGGGGTGCCTGTGGGTGTGGATGAGGCCGTCGGTCATGGGTCACCGAGGTGATGCTGTGCGGGTGGCGGACGCTGGGCGCTCATTAGAAGCCCTCTGTGCTAGTGTATGCTTGACAGGCTCCTAATGAAAAGTAAAGATCAGCCAGTCGGTGGGTGGATTATTGGTCCCATGATTACCATCTGTTGAGAAGGTAGTATTTTCCTCTCGGGTCATGCAGGACTTCTGCAACCCCGGGGAAGTATGGACCCAGTATTGCTTAAACCCCAGGAAGACTTCCAAACAAGCAGTTATAAGCTAGGCCGGTTTAACAACAAGCACAGAAATAAATGAAAAAATGAACGTGAACATGGATGTTTCAGAATGGTTTTCATGCAACTGTAGCTGTCATTTTGTTGACAGTTATATTGTGTATGTTTTGTCTGCTTTGCAAGAAGTTTAAAATGCTCAGAAGAATAGTTCATGCCGAGTCAGGGATCGCATTCGTTCATGCTGAGTCAGGATCACATTCGTTCATGCTGAGTCAGGGATCGCATTCGTTCATGCTGAGTCAGGGATCACAGTTCTGCCGGCTTGAGGGGATTCACTTAAGCTATGATCAAGCCTCAAGTGACTAAGAAAACTGTGTTTCAAAGTTCCCTTTATTTCCTATTAAGTTTGATAAATACACATGAAGGAGATAAAAGGAGGCCTCTGGCATCCCTGCCTTGTCCCCTGCGGCCGTCTGGGGACTCGTCCTGCGAACCTGTGAGTCTCTCTGTTCAGAGCCCAGGTCCCCAGCCCAGGTGGGTGCATGGGGTGGGGGTGCATCTTGCTCACTGTTGGGGGGAGGGGTGGGTGGCGTGGTGGTGGGATGGGACTGGGCATGGCTGCAGGAGTGAGCAGGGTAGGGCTTGTCCTCGGTGCCCCCCACTTAGCAGCGGGCGTCCAAGGAGCCAGGAAGGTGCCCAGCGCCATGCTTCTCGGCACAGGTGCCTCTGGGGTCACTGCCCAGCTGGGGGGTCTGACCCCGCAGGGCAAGGACTTTCTGCTGTGGGCTGGTGTCACCTCCCTGCACACACAACCGTGGGGGCCCTAGACCTGATGTTCCCAGCAGGCACACCACAGTGACAGGCATGGGAAGCAAGAATCTGCCGGGATGCAGCCAGGAGCACCGTATGTGGCTCCTGAGCCACTGCCTTTTCCGTGGTTCACTGAGGTGTCTCTCGTTTGAGGACAGGAATGCACCGGAGGAAGGTGTGTGCCGCAGCTGGACAGTATCCGGGGAGCGGGAAGGGTGACCCGGCGCTGGCTCCAGGCGGATGTGAGGGCAGGGCCAGGACTGCCAGCCACCGCTGCCCCCGGGCTGCCCTGCCACTGGGGCTGCTGCAGTATCAGCAACCGGTTTTTGAAAAACAGCTTTATTGAGGTAGAATTTATAAGCCATAAGATTGACCTGTTTTAAATGCATAATTGGAGATTTGGAGTGAATTTACCAAGTGGGGCAGCCACCACCATGCTCCTGTTGAGAACATTTCCACCACCCCAGAAAGATCCCTGTGCCGCTCTCCAGTCAGCACGGCCCCACCTGGCTGGCAACCACACGTCCTGTCTGGGCACCGTGGCCTTTCTGGCGTTTTCTGCGTGTGGAACCCAACAGCATGGGCTCTTTGTGTCCGGCGCTCTCAGTGGGATGGGCACCTCCACCTCTTCACGGCTGCACACGGCTCCACTGTGTGGAGGGACCCCTCACCTGGTGATGGATGCTTGGGTCGGCCCCATTTTCTGCTGTTGTAAGCCAAACTGCTGAGCATGTGTGGACATTCACGCACGGGCCTTTAGGGGGCTGGGTCTCCTGGCTGGACCCCCACATGAATGGATGATGGGTATTGCAATTATGGTTTGGGAGGAGATTAGATATGCCCCGGATACAGAATTCAAATGGGACAAGACGGGGAGCAAGAGGTGATTTCTGCTCCGGTGTCTCTCCCAGGACCATCACCGTCATCAGATGCCTGCTTTCCGCGCCTGTCACTGTTGTATATACAGGAGACATGTCTTAGTTTAGGGTCCCCTGAAAACAGAGCTGGAGACAGGGACTCAGGTGCAGGGACCCCAGGAAGTGACCCTAGGAGGAGAGAGAAGGAGGGTGGGACCAGGGTTCCCCCAGGCATCTGTGCTCCATCTAGCTGGGCACCTCCAAGGATTGGACCTCTGGAGGACAAGGACAGCAGGCTGGGCCACTTATCTGAGGGCGGAGGCCAGGTCATTTATCTGAGGGCGGAGGCCAGGGAATGCCAACCCCACTCCCTGCTATGCATGGGTTTGACGTATGTCGTGCATGGGCATCTCGTACACGAGTGCAGGCTCTTCCCTGGTCTGGGCTCCACCCACTCACATGCCCTTTCTCTCTGGAATGTCCCTTCTTCCCAGGACACAGGGCAATCCCTTGTGAGGACAGGCAGCCACTCCCACTGACACTTAGATTCTTCTGGTTTCTCTCTTAAAAAATGCTGCGACAACTTGCTTTGAGCTCCCTCGGGCGGCAGGTGGCACACTGGAGGACGGACGGACAGATCTGCCATAGCAAGTATAGTGAAACATAGTAGAATCTAGGGTATTCGCTATACAACTGTTTAAACTTTGCTGTATGTTTGAAAATGTAATGGTAAAGTGTTGGGGGGAAACCGTGCAACCAAATGGTGCCGTGGGCAAGAACAGCTGTGCAGCGAGCCCCTGGCAGCAGAGTCTCCACTGGTGTCCAGGGACACTGCCCGAGCACTGTCCCCGGAGACATCCGGAGTCACCCTCTGGCCGCAGTGAGGGGCACAGCCTCTCTACACGTAAAAGCCCCAGACAGGGACACGGCGAGACCCCACAGGAGACTATGGGGTGCAGGGCCGTGCTGTGCAGCTTCCTCCCGGAATGTGAGGGTCCTGGCAGAAGAGCCGCTGGAGGAGTCCCTAGTTAGGAAAAGGCCCACAGTGGGCGTCCTGTGCAGGACCAGCTTGCCTGGTGGAAGCACAGAGAAGGGGCAGAGGCTGCCTGAGAGGAGAGAGACCTTCCCCTGACCTAGACTAGCAGACGCCTTGAGGCAGAGGGCAGTCAAGAGGGCTGCGTGCAGGGCTTGGGGAGGCAGCGCCTCCCAGAAGCTCTGGCCTCCCTACTCCCAGCTACCTCTGTATTCCTACAGGGCTGAGTCCGTGTGTGCACTCTAGCAGAATGCCGCAGGGACCCCTGGCAGCTTGCCGGACTCTGCTCATCCACCGCCGGGACCTCCCTTCTGCTCACCGCGAGCCTGTGGGCACAGGTGAGGGCTAGACTGGGGGCCTGTCAAGGCAGGTGAGCAAGTGGCCTGCCCACTGTGCTCTCCACCCTCCCAGCCATGAATTGGGGTTTCTCCTGGTTCTAGGAAGGTGTGACATTTGTGACGGCCCCTGGGCTGGCCTGGGCAGGCTGACTCTGCAAGGTGGGGGTGGGTTTCAGATGAACAGGCTGGGAGCAGGGTGAAGAGAGGAGGTGGAGGATGGGACGGTATGGGGCTACATTGTCCTTTGTGATGGTGGCTTCCACAGAAGGGCCAGCAGGGTCAGCTGTCGTGATGGGAGCTGCTGGACTCAGGGCCAGCCGAGGCGAGGCACGGGCAGGGTGCTCAGAGGACCCAGGCCCATAGGGCTCAGCCAACTCCAGGAACCACCCCACCCAGAGCCATCTGCACCCTGGGGAGAGAGCTGGCTGGGGGTGACTCTGCTGCTAAGTGGCGGCCCACTGAGAAGGGGAGTGGGAGCTGGGCATCCGAGGACAGGGCAGAAGGGGCAGCTGGCAGAGAGCATGAGTGCCTGCAGGCGTGTGGGAGGTGCGGCAGGGAGCCAGCCACGCAGGGCCCGCAGTCAGACGGGCAGTCGGAGTTGTTCGTATCTCCCTGTCTGTTGGCAGCATTTGGTGGCGACTGCAGCCAGGCTGAGTTCTGATGAGTCACGCGGGACTCCAAGGCCCGGTTTGGACTTTTGCACTGAGGTGCCTGCCTGTCCTCACGTTTGCCAGGGGCCCGGGTGCCTGAGGACGGCTGGGCGGAGCCAGGAGGGCTGCACGGGCTTTGGGGAGCCCCACCCAGAGGGGATGCGGAATCACATGGGAGTGGAGAGCCGGACACCGCGACATTGTGGGCCAGCGGCTTCGCATCATCACGCACCCGGACCGACTTCGACCATAGTGAAACTCGGCACTGCTGGGGAAGCCAAAAACAGTGATGCAACGTGACGCTCAGCGAGCACCCAGCGCTCCGGCAACGGCTGTGCCAAGGCGCGCGATGCCCGACTCAGGGACATGTGCCAGCAGGAGCCACCACATGCCCATACACAACCATGCAGGGCATGTGCACAGTAGGGGCACCCATGTTCATGGCAGGCCCACGCACACCTGGGGGGGCAAGGTGCTCGGCCTGGAGGTGCATGCGCAGGTGGAGTGAGCATGCGCACAGGTGAGGCACGCGTGTGGGCGGGGCGTGCGCACAGTGGGAGCTCGCCTGACTCCGGGTGTTGAGCAGAGGCAGCTACTGAGAGCTCGTCCGTTGCTGAGCAGCTTTCGTCCCCAGCCCCGCGTCGAGCGCCTTGGTGCTCCCTGCACGCGTCTCCAGTGGCCCCGTGGCGGGAGGTCTGCACCGTCGTCTGCACAGGACGGTCTCGGGCCTGCGGACCCCCGGGGAAGTTGCTGGCCTGCCCGGACGGTGAGGAGGACTCAGGGCCCACCCCCTTCCAGTTCATATCCGTATAGATTTTCAGTGCCGGATCCTCGCAGGCAAAATGCCAGATGGGGTCGGGAAAGCCGACGTAGCCGACCGAAGGTGGCATTGGGCGGGGAGGGTGGGGTGGGGTCTGAAATGAGAGGAAGGGGAAGCGCTTTAGACAATACGCTGCTGGAAGTTGGGAGGGAGGGAGGGACTTTGGAGGCGGCTGGGGGTGGGCGTGGGGGGTGGGGGGGTGGGTTGGGGCTGGGGGGGTGCTGGGGGGTGCTGGCTAGCAGTCCCCTGCCTCACCCAGCACACCTGCCTGTCAGCAGGCATGACAGTCCCCACGCCTCGGCGTCTTCTCCCAGGTGTTTGCGTGTAAGTCGTGTCTCGGAGCCTGCAGGGAATTCAGGCCAGTGTGGAGGGCCTGCCAGGGCTACGCTGCCTGCTGGAGCCTCTGAAATAGACCGCACAGGCCCATCCTCCTTCAGGGCCGCCCTGCCATCAAGGCCCAACTTGGGGAGGTTGCTTCTAAAAAAAAAAAAAGATCAGCCCCCAGCGAAGGAGGCAGGCCTCGCGGGTGAGGGCCCCGTGAGCTCAGCCCAACACCCACTGCTCACTGTGGGGTGCTGGTGGCCACGGCGTGACGGCCATCCCTGCAGAGGAGGAGTGTGATCTTGGGGACATGGGCAGAGCTGCAGCCGAGGCCCGTGGGCTATGCATGAAGCTCCGTGGGTCTGCAGTCAGCCCTCTGGGAGGACCCGGCTGCAGGCCAGGGGCTGGGCTGGGCACAGGCAGCTAACCGTGGGCTGCTGCTGGCTCCGCCAACGGGACCTGTGGCTGTGGGGCAGAGACCAGCGCCGAGCCGAAGAGCAGGCCCGAGACGGTGAGCACCCTGACTCCTGTGCCAGCCTTGGGTCTGGACGGTGCCGGGCTCCAGGCAGGCGCACAAGAGCGGAACTTCTAGATGGGGACGGAGAACCAGCAACCAAGCAAAGCCAGGGACACCACTGACAGACGACAGGGACAAAACCCGACGGGGTAAGGCCTGCAAACCCGAATCTAAGACAAGAAGATCTGTGTGTCAGGAGCAGTCATGGTCACGCGACCGAGAGCGTATTGAATGCCCCTGGACTGTGCATTTTAAAATGGCTAGTTTTATGTTATATGGATTTCACCGTAATTTTAAAAAGAGCCAGCAAAATCCATTCTCAGAACGTGAGTTCATTCCAGTGGAGATAAGGTCATGAAAGTGTCTAATAAAAGCTAAACAATCTGTGATGTTCAAAAATATGGAAGAACTACATCCATTCAAATAAACTTATGAAATCGAACTGCAGTCACAGAAAGAGAAGAGCTAGGTATGAAAATGGTAAATCTTGGAAATGGAAAGCATAGTCACTGAGACAAAATGAGAAGATGGGGAAGCTCGAGTCCATGTTAGGAGGACAGGTGATGCAGAGGCAGACCTGCAGGCCTAAGCAAAGCGCCCAGAGGCAAACGGAAGAGGAGGAGGTGTACCCGCACGCGCACAGACGTGCAGGCCTGCGTCAGCCAGGCAACGGGGGCAGACAGCACGTGTCCATGAGGAGCCCCTAAAGAAGAGCTGCAGAGAGGGGTGAGCCTGCGGATGTGCAGAGAGGACCGCAGAGCGGCATGTGGGCGTGAGCACATACAACCTGGCTCAAGGTGCAGCCCCGCCCACAGCCGGGCCTGGGAGGACGCACCGAGCCTCTCCAGAGGGGGCTGGTTTTGGTGTAAAGGGATCGGGTGAGAGGTGCAGACCGCCCTCGGAGTCACCAGGAGGGCCCAGGGGGCAGCCAGCCCAGCCAGGCTCCCACCTCTGGGCTGCCAGCCTCAGGGTCTGGGTTCAGATGCAGCTACAGAGCAAGCAAGGTGCAGAGAAAGTCTCAGAAGCCCTGGAACAGAAGAGGCAGGCAGTGCCATGTGGCAGCCACCACACCCAGAGGGGCGTCCCAGGGCAGGGCTCAGGCGTGGAGAAGCGTCCGCAGCAGGCTGTGCAGCCTTCTCTGTTGGAGGAAGGCTGTGGACAAGGGGTCTCCTCAACAGGACACAGATGCTGAGGAGGCTGGAGAGGGCCCGCCCACCTCCTCCCACCGCTGTCCTCGGCCCTCCGCACTCGACTGGTGTCCCAGGTCTGCCCTCTGGGGAGGCCGCAGGCCGGGCTAAGGGGATGCTGGAGGGGAGCAGCTCCAGGACACGGCACACATGGTGCCCGTGGCTTTGTCACCTCGGTCAGGCTATGCTGTGAGGGTGACTTTGCAGCGTGGGCCCTGCATGGACACCTGAGGAGGCTGAGGGTGGGCAGGAGGAGGCTGGGGCTCCCGTCCTGTGGCGCTGGCACCAGCGGCTGGATTGAAGGGTGTGTAGCATGGTAAGGGCCACCTTTACCAGGTCAGAACTGAGAACAACCATGGTCTTTGGTCTTTGGTGTTGACGGCGGACATAGTGGCCTGCTGACATCAAGCTCTGGGGACCCACAGCGGGCAGACCCCACCCCCGGGGCCTCTCCGGGTCTCAGGCAGCCAGGGCTGCTCCTGGCTTTTAGGCTCTGGCACCCTGACAAACCAGGATGCAGGCGTGGAAACTGCCCCTATGGAGGACTGCTGATGCTCTGGCCCCGCATGCCCTGCCCCCAAGCCTCTCACTCTCCTAGGGGGCAGGCACTGTCCACCCCTGCAAGTGGATCCCATCATCCGTGGCGACTGAGACTGAGCTTTGAGGAGACAGGTCCCAGATCGGGAAGCCCCTTGGGTTGAGAAGCCAGGGTCGAAGGCAGACCCCGACTTCCCAGGGGCATTCATGCTCAGGTTTCCATCAAAAAATAAAAGTCACCCCCTCCAAGGAGTGAAGACCTCTCTGTGTCCACTTATGAGGTACAGACACAGAAGCCTAAGGGATTCATTCCACTTGGCAAGTTGGGGTGACTAGGGCCCCCAAGTGCCCTGAAGGCCAAGCCATCCCAGGGTCCAGTCTGCTCTGCCTAGTGTGTGCTCTTGTGGACGGTGGTCAGCATGTCTGGTGGCGAGGACACCCCATCCCCGCCCACAGGGGCCTGAGGGAGAGAGGGGTCAGCCCCTCTGCCCCTGCCCCAGACTCGCGGCTGTAGGTTTTTTGGCTCCAGCACTCCCTAGTCGGGGGGCGCAGACAGCATCCGGGCCTAGCGCCCCTGGTGGGCGGGTTGGCCGTCACCGGTCACTGCAGTGTGCAGTAGGCGGGAGTGTTGCCCCAGGGGCAGGGTGAGGGGCCCAGGAGAGCACAGGGGCGCGTGTGACCATTGTGGGCTTCCCTCTGAAATGCCCCCTCTGTTCCTTCCGCGCAGCCGACAGCTCTTGCAGCCACAGGCAGCCACCAGGGTGGGGGCTCCGGAGTGCCAGAGGGTGGGTGGTGGTCCGTTCAGGGTATGTGGGGTGGTTGCAGGCAGGGGCTTGTCTGCTGTGGGAGCAGCGCAGAGGGTCCTGGGTGCGGGGGACCACTTCGCTCCTTAGAAGCTGTGAGACCTCTTAGCCAGCCGGGCACAGCCATAGGCTGACCCTGCCGACGGCGACCCATGAGGTCATACGGCCCTGCTCATTCACACATGTGCTGCCCGATGTCCGGGCCTGGATCTGGCCTGCCTGCCCTGCTCAGGGGCCTGTGCCCTGCAGGTGACAGGCTGGCTGGTGCGCACGATGGCCAGTGGCTGCCCGGGCGTGGGGACTGAGCTTGAGGAATAGAGCTTTGGGGTCCAGTAGAGTTTGGGAGTGACTCGACCCCTGTGTGGCTCCTGGGGTTAAGCCAGGGCTCTGGGCCCGGGGCTGCGTGTGGCTAATGCTGTTAGGGGGCCCTGGGGGCTAGCCCCTCTCATTGGAGGAAACGGCTCTGGTCACATGGCCCTGGGCCGTCAGGTCTCCTCCCTTGGGAAATGGTGGCAGCTGTCACGCATGGAGCGCCTGGTCCCACCTGGCACATGGGGGCGCTCACCAGGTGTGGGCGGCATGCGGGGGCTGCAGCACACGGGGGGTCACTGGCCTGAACTGCTCATCTGGCTCATCCCCCCTCCCCTCCCAGGAGCCTCTCTAACCCCTCACCAGGCCGCCACCGAGGCCGTGTCCTCTTGTCCACCTCGTCCCTGCCCCACCTCTACTTGCTCTCCTGTGGACTCCCCGTCCCTGGACCATGGCCCCGGCTGAGCGCTGCCACCTCCCAGACCCGCATCTCATACCTGCACACCCTCCTGCCTCCCTATCTTTATGGAGCCCAGCCTGTCTTCTTTCCTCCCTAGCTCAGCCCCTGTCCTGCCCCAGGTTGGCCACCAGACTGCCCCCCCACCCCCTCCACACTCAGTACCGACACCCCGGTGCAGCTGCCGCCTGCAGGACAAGGGCTCCTGAAGCAGCACAGGTGAGCCCATTACTGAGGGCTGGGCGGACGGTTGATCTTGTTGCCACAGGCTTCCAGGGGCGCTGAGAGCATCGCCTCCATCAGCCCTCCCAGGACCGAGGGGCCCAAGTGGAGAATATTTCCGGGACTTGGATGCACCACATGGGTGTGGCTCACCTGCCGGAAAACCAGCATGGCTCACAGACTCCCCAGCGTGGCTCACAGACTCCCCACTGAGCCCACATCCTTTCCCAAGCAGCCGCATGACTGTCTCTCTGGCCCCAGAGGACCGGCTGTGTCCACTGCTTTGGCCATGTGAGGGGCGTGAAGAGTTTGATGCCCTGGGGATATTTGGTGCGTGTGGACCTGCAGGACCAGGGGAGGCGGTGGGACCTGAGGAGGGGGAGGCCGAGGAAATAACGCTGGACGGTGTGCCGTGTGGGAAAGCCTGCCTGGCTCTGCATGGGGCAGGGACCCTCTCCTCCCCCTTCAGAACCCCTTGCGGGCACAGGGCCTCCTGCGTAGGCAGCTGGGGGTTCAGAATGAAGGACAGCAGCCTTTACCTTGGGGGCCCTTTATTTTGGGGAGACCTTCTGCCCTGCAGGGCCTGACATAGGTCATCTCTCAAAATAGAGGTGTGAAGTTCATACCCTCTGACTTAACCAACCGGTCCAAGGTTCTCGGGTAAACGGAGGGATTCCGTGGAGGAGGTGCTGAGGCGCGACGGCAACGCAGACGTCCGTACCTCAGCCCTTGTAGAGCTTTTCCCTGTTGTGGCGATCATCACGATGAACCCTAACATTTTTAAGGTGGAATATTTTGGGCAGGGGTCCTTGAGATTCACCAGTGTGTTTGGAGCCCCAAGGAGGCCAGAGGAATGACAGGGCCAGGCTGGAGGGGTCTCTGGGTGTGGTGGAGGCCAGATGGCACCACGCTTGCCTGCCGCTTCTCGGGGCAGGGCCTGTGCGGGGCTCTCTCCTTGGGCTTATCGGCCCAGCGTCCGTTTAGGTAATGACACTTCCTGCCCCTTAATCTTGGCTGAGATGAAGTCAGCTCCCCACATATTTGGCCTGAAAGTTACAGAAGCCTCCCTATTTGGGAAATAAAAAGCTTGGCTCTGGAGTGGCCAGGACGTGGAAGCACCGCTTCCGGTGCAGCAGGGAGAACAAACGGGCCGGCTCCCCACCCCCTGAGTGCGCACGCGGGGCGCGGCCTTCCTGGGCCAGAGCCTGGCCAGGCCCCAGTGCCGTCCTGGCGCGGCAGATGTTGCCAGTAGGACACGGGAGGCTTGGCCCATGCCTCTCTGGGGGCGAGTTGGGAAGCACAGGGCTGCTCGGGCCCTGCAGGGCTGCCTGCCGCTCCCTGCTGTGGACTGCCGCTGCCTCCCATCTGACACCGGGCAGCTCAGGCTCCCAGAGCACATGGGTGTGGGGCCCAGGAGCCCGCAGCCTCCAGGCCAAGCCCGGCTCTGGACAGACCCACGGTCCAGGCCCCCTGCCCTTCTGCCAGGCTGGTGGAGCCTGGAGGCAGGGCCAGGGAGAAGCAGGGGCATTTCCCCTTCTCCCTGCCTCCAGCTCCGACTCCCGTTGCTGCTGCATCTCAGCCTCTCTGTTGTGCTGGGGCTTCGGTGGGTGACCCTGGTTCTCAGTGCTGGAACGCCCTCTTTCTGTCCCCCCAGCCTGGAGCAGAAGCACCCTGCTGCAGCCCTCAGCGTCCTGTGCACACTGATGGCTGCCCGGAGACTGCAGCTGGCCACAGGAGCCAGACGCACGGGGAGGTCGGCGCCCCAGGAGCCCCTCGTCAGTGACAGGCGGCAGGTTCCCCTCGCATGGGTGGGGCCGCCCTGCGCGCATCTGCAGCCTCCCCAGGGCCCCGTCTCCCAGCGGCGCTTCGGCTCCTGTCCCCCCCCACCACGCCCTCCCACGCAGGTGTCCCAGAATCCCGTCTGGGCAGCTGCCTCTGAGGGACCCACCCAGGCACACCTCACAGTGGTCCCCCAATGCCCGCATCTACCCGAAGCATCGTGTGCGGGCAGAGCGCAGGCCTGCCTTCTGGCCCAGCCGGTGGTGCCCTTGGATCCTGGGACTGTGGGCAGGTGGAGGAAGACAGGGGTGCATTAGGAGGTGTGAGCAGGCTAGCGCTCACTGCCCCGGCTGTTCCAGCGCTGGGGACCTTGGGCAGCACCCCAGGCCTGGGAGGCCGGCTTCCCCTACGCCAGCTTCCCTGGGACAGGGAGGCTGGTTACACAAAGTGCCCCTTACATAACTGGCATGAAGATACACGAAAAGCCCCGGGCAGGTCAAAACAGCCATAAATGGGCAGGGAGCCTAGATGGACAAACACGAGAAAGTGGTGAGTAAGTGGTTGGAAAGCCCCAGCCCGCAGGAAGGGGACTCTGGGCGGGGTGGCCCCCTGCAGAGAAAGTTGTTGGGCAGGCAGGCCACTGCGGGCTCCCAGGCTGGCACCCCTGTCCTGAGCCTTGGGTGGCCTGCCCAGCTGCCTCCCTCAGGAGAGGGTGTCCCAGCCTGGTAGGGCGGGACCAGGTCTCGTGTGTGCCTCGCACCCGCACTGCCCCTCTTCATGCCTGGATTAGGGTCCCCGGCTCGCCCAGGGAGATCCTATCTACAGAGCCCTTTACCCAAGCAAGGTCACATTCACAGGGTGCAGGGTCAGGATGAGGACGTATTTCGGGGGCCACCATTCACCCCAGTTCTCAGCCTGTCGGCTCTGCTGTGAGCGCAGGGAGGCCCCTGGAGGCGTCCAGATGTGTTCCGGACAGAGCTGGCGGACCTTGGAGCTGCCTCTCTGAGCACGTTACCAGCCTCAGGGTGCCCCAAACACGCATCTGGCTCCATCTCTGAGCTCCTTCCCAGCCGGCTCACCATGTTCTGGAGATTCCCACCCCACTCTCTCCCTTCCCTGGGGTACCACCTCAGAGACCATCATCTCAGAAACCACTTATCTTCAGAGAGTTCCAGTAGCATTTTCCTTCCTGGGGTGCAGAGACTCCCCCAGAGTCCCACCTTATCCCCCGGCTTCCCTGGAAGCTGAGCTGACCTTCCGGGCCCTGGCCCAGGGGTGCGGATGCAGGGGTGCCCAGGCCTGCTCTGAGCCTCAGAGGCAGTGAGGGCTGGCGGGGGAGAGAAAGCAGAGTATGGTGGGGGGCCAGGTGCCCCCGGAAGCCCTGGAGCTAATCCAGACTGTACCCGTCCCCACCCTCTCAGTGGGCCCCCCCAGCACCCCCTTCCCCCTTAAGCAGCCCACTGCCCACCGCCACACAGGCCTCTAACACCAGACCCTTTGGGCTTTCTCTGCCCCTTGCCGCTTACAGGGAGCCCAGAGAGCAGGACACAGTCTGCGTTTATGGGAAACCGCAGCCAGAGGGTGGCGTTCTGGTCTCAGGTCTTTGACGGGGCCTCCTGGCCTTGCTCCTCCTGCCTTCACCTGGGCCGGGGCTCCTGTGGCCCCTGGCCCTCTCCTCTGCGGTCGCCCTGGGAAGGCAGATGCATAAAAATAGCTCCATCTTACTAAGCCAGCAGCCTCTTTTTTGGGAAGCTGAGCCCCATCTTCCGGCTTCCTGGGACACAGCCCCCAGGAATGCAGAGATCTGAGGCTTGTCCACAATGGCCCAGCTGTCCGAACTGGCCACACCCTGCACTCAGCTGCTGTATGTCCCCACAAGGCCACAGGCCCTCCTGTCTCCTCCTCTCCAGGGACCTGTTGGGGTGTGGAGCACATGCTCCCCTGGCCTCACCCTGTCCCTTTTTAGAGCAGTATTTTTACCCAGGGTGGTGGCAGCCTGGCTCACCAAGAAGCCCTGGAGCAGCAGCCTGGGAGGTGGGCAGTGCCCAGGCCTGACCTCGACATGAACAGACCGGCCCCCACCCACCTGACAGGAGCCTCTCAGCCCCAACTTCCCTCTCTGGCTGAAACAGAGTCTGTATGCTTTCACCCCCAGTAGCATCCAGACAAGGAATACCCCCGCGGACCCCCAAAATGACTCAGAATGGAAAGTGGGCATGCCCTCAGGAGTTCTGGGGCCAGCTGAGTAGACCAGGCCACCTGTGATTTCCAGCTCTGCAGGTGGGGACCCTCCCCTGCCCTGACCACAGTGGACAGCAGAGGGATGTGGGACCCGAGGATGCATTCACCCACCAGGGGAACACGAGGGAGCCTGCCTGGTGCTTGTCTGGGCTGGAGGCTTAGGTCCTCTGATTTAAGCCTGGGCTTAAGACTGGCTCACTGCTCATCTCTGGTGCTCTGTTCTCCCTCCCAGAACTCACCTACCTTAGACCTTGTTCCTCTCGTTCCCGATGTCATGCTCCTCTTGATAATGTGATTGATTGCTGGTTTGCAGTGGATGGTTTTCTGATAAACACGCTGTTTTGCACGTGGGATTGGTATGTTCAGCTTGTCTACCTTTAGCGGCACCGTCGTCAGTCTGGCTGGAGCTGGTCTGCCGTCTGACTGTGTGGTCTCTCTGTCTCTCTGGTCTTGCTCCTCTGTTCCCTTTTCCTGCTTTCTTATTTCAGTATTTTGTCACATTCCATTTTAACTTACTTATCGTCTTTTTGGCTACATCTCCTTGAATTTTTTTTAGTGCTTGCTTGGCAACTATAATGTACCAGCCCTAAGCTACTGTACCTCCTCCCCCTGTACCACCTCCAGGGAGACGTAGGAGCCTTATAACCATGTAGACCCCCTTCCTCGCTTCTTTAGAAATATTGTCCCACTGTCTTCTGCCTCCATGTTAAAAACTTTTGTTTGTTTTTAAATTTTTTGACTTGTTTATTTGCACCTGATTTCTTTTGAATTAATAGGCTTTTAAAGAACAGATTTAGGTTTACAGAAACATTGAACGGAGAGGTCAGAGAGGTCCCACACACTCCCTCTCTCCCTACTCAGCTGCCCTGTTGGTAACGTCGTATATTAGCGAGGCCCACTGTTTGCGCTGAAGACCGGGGTGCTGCATCATGTTTACTGAGGTCCCCACTGCTTTAGGGTCCCCTCTGGGGGATATGCATTCCGTGGGTTTGGGCAAACGTATAGTGACGTGTCCATTCTTACGGCTCATACAGAGCAGTCCCCCTGCCCTAAACAATTCTTGCTCCTCCTGTTCACCCTCCTTCCCCCGACCCCTGCCAACCTTTCTCCTGTCTCCATCTTCTGGCCTTTTCCAGAATGTCCCAGAGTTGGAATCTTACAGTACGTAGCCTTTTTAGACTGACGTCTTTTACCTAGCAATACGTTTAGGATTCCCCCATGTCTCTCTGTGGCCTCCATTGTTTTGGATAAGAAATCAGTGATCCTTTGAATTACTGCTTCCCTATATGTAATGTATCATTTCTTTTTCTAGCTACCTTAAGATTTTCTCTTTATCCTTGTTTTTTTTTTTTTCCTTGGCAGATTGTGGTGTTTCTAGGCATGGTTTCCTTTGAATTTAGCCTGATGGGATTTGCTGAGCTTGTTGAAACTACATTTGTGTCTTTCCCCAAATTTGGGTTGTTTTCTGATATTACTACTTCAAATGTTCATCTGCACCAGTTTTTCCCTTCTCTCCTCTGAGACTTTATTGACACAAATGTTAGAACTGTTGATGCCGTCCCACTGGTCCAGAGGCTCTGTTCATTTTCTTCTTCTGTCTTAGTTTTCTCTCTGTGGTTCAGATTGGATATTTTCTGTTGGTCTGTCTAGGTCCACTGATTCTTTCCTGTCACTGCCATTCTGCTATGAAGCCCAGCCAATATATATATATTTAAATTTAGATATTTTATCTTTTAGTTCATCATTTCTATTTAGCCCTTTCTGTAGTTTCTGTTTCTGTACTGAGAATTTCTATCTTTCCTTTCATTTCAAGTGTTTTTCCTTTACCACATGGAATATAGTTGTAATAGGTACATTTTAAAGTTGTTATCAAATAATTCCAGTATCTAGGTCATGTTGGGGAGAATCTACTGATTGTCTTTCTCTTGAGAATTTTTATGGTTTCTTCTATATCAAGTAATTTGGGGTTGTATTCCGGACAGTTTGAATGTTATGTTGTACAGATTCTGGGTCTTGTTAAAATTCTCTGGATAGTCTCTTCAATACACGGTGTTGGGAAAACTGGACAGCTACATAAAAGAATGAAACTGGATCACTTCTTACACCATACATAAAAATAAACTCAAAGTGGATTAAAGACCTAAATATAAAACCTGAAGCCATAAAACTCCTAGAAGAAAATATAGGCAGTAACCTCTTGAACATGAGCATCAGTAATCTTTTTCTGGACATATCTCAGGCAAGGGAAACAAAAGCAAAAATAAACAAATGGGACTACATCAAGCTAAAAAAGCCTCTTCTCAGCAAAGGACACCATCCACCAAACAAAAGGCAGCCTTTTATGGGAGAATACATTTGCAAACAGTGTATCTGATAAGGGGCTAATGTCCAAAGTATATGGAGAACTCATAAACCCAAACCCCAAAAAACCCAAATAATATGATTCAAAAATGGGCAGAGGACCTGAATAGACATTCTTCCAAAGAAGACATACAGATGGCCAACAGGCACATGAAAAGATGCTCCACATCACTAATCACCAGGGAAATGCAAATCAAAACCACACTGGCCTGTCAGAATGGCCACTACCCAAAAGATAAGAAATAATGAGTGTTGGCAAGGATGTGGAGAGAGGGAACCTCATGCGCTGCTGGTGGGGCTGAAAATTGGTGCAGCCGCTGTGAAGAGCAGTGTGGAAGTTCCTCAAAAAACTAAAAGTAGAGATACTATGTGACCCAGCAATTCCACTGCTGGGAATCTACCCAAAGAAAACAAAAGCACTAATCTGAAAGGATATATGCACTCCTATTTTATTTATACCATTATTTATAGTAGCCAAAATATGGAAACAACCCAAGTGCCCATCATTAGGTGAATGGATAAAGCTGTGTTTTGTATATGTATACATATAAACACACACACACACAATGGAGTATTACTCAGACACACAAAAGGGCATCTTGCCATTTGCAACAACATGGATGGACCTAGAGGGTGCTACGCTATGTAAAGTAAGTTAGAGAAAGACAAGTACCATATGATTTCACTTATATGTAGAATCTAAAGAATAAAACAAAGAAAACTGAAGCAGATATAAACCCAGAGAACAGACTCGTGGATACCACAGGAGGTGGGGGGGGATGGGTGAAATGGGTGAAGGGAAAAAAATCCTCTGGAAAATGTTTTTTTAAAGCCAGCAGTCAGTCCAGGTAGGCAAGAACCCAGCTCTGTCTCACCTTCTGAGCCAGTGTCGCTCTCAAGGCCTTTGCTCTGTCTGCGGCTGTGGGTGCAGAGCTCCTCTGTGAGCCCAGAACCTGAGCAGGTTCATATACAGAATCAAGAATCTTGTTTGCAAGCCCTTTTCTCTCCAGTTCTCCCACCCTCTTCAGCCCACGAGGACACCCTTTTCTGCTTTCTCTGCCCAGAAAGATGGAGCTCCAATCGGAGCTGGTGCTGCCGTGGCCCCAGCTGTGAGGCACTGAGATGCAGCCAGCTCCCTGCTTCTGGCAGGGCCAGGAGCCCACTTCTGAGTGTACAGTCATTTTAACTGATGCAGCTGGTACAATATTTGCAGGCCACTAAATACAGGTGTGTAAAAATTGTAACTGTATTCTTCAGAAAATCAGTTTAACCTGTATTTGAAATCCTTCATCCTACTGATGGAAGAAATATAGTCTTTTCCAAACCTGGGAAAACAAATCATTCATATCTTAAATGTCAGGGGTGGCTGGTGGGCTCAGAGGACGATCTTGCAGTTCAGCCTGGGGAGGAGAGGCCAGGTGAGTGCAGAGGACGGAGGTTTGGGTGCGGCTGTGGCCCTGTGAGGTGTCACTGGAGGACTCGTCCGCTGCCCGAGAACACTGGGTCCCTCCCTGACCAGTGGGCACGTTCTTGAGACAGGTGGCGAGGACATAGTGTCCACGGGAAACCTCAGAGGCCGTGGGGCCTTGATCTGGGGCGAAACCTCCTGCTTTCCTCTTGGCAGAGCAAAACTCGGAGGAACACCACTGCCGGCACAATGGGAGGAAAGCCTGTTTCCTTTACTTTCTTTAGGGAAAAAAAATTTAAGTCTGAGCAAACACATGGCAAGGGAGCGCTCAGTTTTGTCTCCTGGAAACCATGGGTGACCCGTGACATAGAGCTGCACGTCCCCCCCGGCCTGGATGTAGGTGCCAAGGAGCTGATGCTGCCAAATGCCAAGGGTGCACGAGCATAGCGGCCACCCTGTGCACCCTCCCTTGGAGTCCCACTGCTCCCCCATAATGTCCACTTGCAGACAGGCCTAGCCACCCATGGGATCCCCAGGTAACGTGATGGGAGAGAATTCCCAAGCATCATCCTCTGATTCAGCAGGCCTGAATCTTCATAGGCCCCTGGCTGCTCCGACCCTGGCCAAGTTTGGGAACCACCAGGCACTCTGGAACCCCTCATTGCTCGGTGCTTTGAGTTCCGGCCTCAACCCCTCAGGGCAGCAAGGGGGCCTGGCCCTCCCAGTTCCACTGCCTTTCTGGACTGCAAGCCAGCCTGGCCCTGAGTGCCCGGGTAGGGCTGCCGGCACAGAGGCCACCGCAGTAGTGGAAGGGAGGAACTGAGAGCTCACCAGTGCACCCCAGGTTCAGGGCACTTGTCACGTACTGTTCACATGGTCACATTAACTAGCCCTCGTGCCCAGGCCCAGAGGCCGAGTGTGACAGTGCACATGCCGCTGAGGGGAAATGCCCGGCAGGTGCCCTGGCTTGGTTCCCACTCATGCACATGCTCGCACCACCCAGGTGCCCGCACCCGAGCTCACACGCATGCACACCCTCTAGGCCTCATGGAGGTAAAGGAACAGGTCAGACCAAGTACCAAGCAGCTTTTAAGCTCCCATTGAAGCTGCTTCTGTCACACCCGGGCCTCTAATGGTTTGGGCTGCAGACATGCTGGGCCTCAGTACCTTAGGAAGGAGTAGCCAGGATAAATCCATCTATGTGCAAATAACAGCCGTGAGTGTGAAGGGTAATAATACAGTTGTTACTCCTGGAGGAGAAGGACTCTGAGGTGTGTGCAGACATGCCTCATACCTGAGTGCGTTCATCTGTGCATCTGCACCTTGAACACTGAACTCCCTGGATGGTGGTGGACGCCAGCCTCCCAGCCTCCTGCTCAGGCCAGTGTAGACCAGTTCTGCCAAAGGGCATTCGGGCTGCCAGGGTCTTGGTGCAGCATCGATGGGGCCTGCCCTAGCCCGGACTGCTGGACGCCGTGCTGCTGGGCAGCCTGGGTGGAGGCTGAGTTCAGTTGAGAGCTTGAGTCTCGTGGGTTGGAGGTTGCAGAGTTGTCAGTTGCCTGGCTAGGAGGGCTGGGCTGCAGGGGAGGGCTGTCCCACAGTGGCCCCCTTGCCTGTGGTCTGGAACCCAAGCCACGAGTTCCCTCCCTCTGTGAGATGGGTTTCTCTGAGCAGAAGGGTCTGCCATCCAGGCACCTTGCACTGCCCTGCCTGGAGGCTGGACACCCCCACTCACCCACGTGTACCCCAGTCCCTCCCAGTCTCCTACTTGAGACCCAGCCAAAATACCAGCCCTCACACCTCCCTGCATCCTGACCTGTGGGCTCCCCAGTCCACTCGCTGGGTCACCGGCTCCTTGACTCATATCTACAGCCCCCGGGCACCAGGGGTGGTTGGAATTGAGAGCAGCATGCCCTTGGGGAGCACTGGTCTGGGGGGGACAGATGGGAGACACACCAAGGGCTGGTAGATGCGTGCACCCTCAGAGGTGCAAGTGCTTTGGGCAGGGGAACGGGTCCCTGCCCGCTTCCTCCCTGAGGCCCTGGAGCTGCCCCTCTGCACCACGTCCCAGGCTCCTCTGCTGGGGTGTGTGCGCCGTGTGGGGCCCCTTCCCACACCCTGCCCAGCGCCATCCGAGCTGCTCCCCTCTGCTGGCGTCCTCCCAGCTTGGAGGCCAGCCTGCAGTAGGAGACAGGGCGGCTGGGTCGCTGGCACCACTTAGCAGCTGGAGCCGCAGGCACGGTGACACCAACCTCAGATGGCTGTCACTGGCTTAGGGTCTGGGCAGAGGTCTGGGGGGTCTCCACCACAGGTTTCCCCCGCTGTTTCTGGTTTGAGCCCTCTCTCCGTGTTTCATATCTGAGGCCTGAACCCCACAGGTCACGGGCTCCTGCCTGCTCCTCCCCACACCCTTTTGGAGCTGCTGAACCAGGCCTGCCCATCTAGGGACTCCAGGCCTGGGAGGCTGGCCCCGCTGTTCCGACCTGGGGAGGGGTCGAGGTGCCTGATGGGATGGCCCATGGAAATAGCCGTGTCACCTTAGGCTGAGGGCCCCGCCTCGTTGGTGCCCCTGCTGTTGTCAATCACTTAACACATTGGCCCGGATCTTGGGTGACTGTTGTCCAGCGAGGCCAGTCACCAGGCTGAGTCGAGAGACTGGTGCCCAACAGCTGGAATGCTCCCTCCCCTCCTGCTCCCCCTCAGGCCCACTCCCTCCCTTGGCACCTGTGCACATATGCACCCCACATATACCTACATACCACGTGTGTGCATGCACCACACCCTGCCTGCATGCACGTGCACACGCGCACACACAGACACATGTACATACATGTGCACGTATCAGACATGTACACATACATCACACCCACACACGTGCACATACACGTGGGGACACATGTACCTCACATACATATGTACACCCTCACCTCCACAAACACACACGCATGCTCTCGCCCTTTCTGACGCCCCTTCCTTTGTGTCAGTCTGGGTCTGTCCACCACCAAGGTCTCCTTACGCCATGTTTCCTTTGGGAAAGGAGGGAGTGAGGACACACGACACACCAGGGGGCAGCAGATAGGAGACCCATCAGTGGAATGTGGGTGCCGAGCTCTGCAGGGGAGGCCGCAGGGAGAGGCAGTTCCTGGCAATGACCAGCCTGGGCCAAGAGGGGCAGGGGCACAGCAGGGCGAGGCCGGTGGGCTCTGTGGGGGCGGGGGAGCGGGCTTCTCCAGGAATGGGCAGAGCTGGCGAGAAGAGCAGGAGCAGGTGCCAGGCCTCGGGGTGGGGTGCCGGGGAGGCTGCGGCTTGGGGTGGGTGGGGTGGACTGGGTGCAGAGCCATGCGGGGTGAGGGGCAGGGGCCCCTGGAACCGCAGGCTTCTCGCCGCACTGATGGTGGGAACAGCAGCGTGGGCTTGCGGAGATGGGTGTGCGGGTCTCAGGGCAGACTGTGGGAGACAAGGGTGTGCGTGTGAATGAGGCTCCTGGGGCTCAGCCCCTCTCTGCACCCCCTCAGTGGACGGGGAGGTCAGCCTGCTCGCTCTCCTGATCCCAGGGCCAAGTCCAGGCAAAGGGGATTTCCCAAGGGCTGATGTCTGGGGGCGGCCCTGAAAGAAGTGTTTTGAGAATTAAGAGGGAGAGCGTTGGAACTCTCAAAAATTGTTTTTAATGCAAGGGATATATATAGCTAAGAAAAAAAATGCTAGTAACTTCAAGAGCTGTCCTGAGGTCAGGATATGGTCAGTATGTGCTTCTGGTCCCAGGAAATCAGGGCAGAGCTCTGGAATGTTCCAGACCCATGAGGTGTCAGCTAAGCCTCTGTTTTCTTTCTGAATCAGGGAGCAAGAGTGACAGACTAAGGAAGTTTTCAACAGGGATCAAAACAAAAGGGCTGTGTTCCTACCTCAGCACGCCTGACATTCCCTTAACAGGCTCTCGCCAGGGTGTCCCTGTGAGGGGAGGGCTGCACTGCTCCGCAGGTGGGGCTCCCAGAGCTTCCGGCATCCAAGCAGGGGCCAGGAGGCAAGTCGCTGTGCTCCCACCTGTGGTGATTTAAATCAGGTGAATTCCAACCCTAGGGCTTGATGGAGAAGCAATTCGGAGCATCCCATGCTGAGCGGGCCGACTGCCTGCCTGCCTGCAAAGAACAGACAGGGCTGCGTCTCCACCTCTCGGGTGGCTCTGCTTCCAGAGCCGTGCGCCAGAGCCACTGCAGGACCAGACGCTTTACAGAAAACAAGTGTGTTCGAGTTAACAAACCAGCCAGCATATTTTTAGAGCATTTGCACATTTCCAAAACTGATCACACACAGATTTTGCGATTTGTGATCTGAAATGACACTAAAGAAAGTGTGTCCTTTGGGTGAAATTTTTGATTTTTGGTCTCTTAAAAACTTTTTAGTTTTTAGTTCTGGACAAGTGACTACTGGGCCCCTCCCTTGGGCCTCTGCGGCACGGGAATACTGTTTGTAGAAATCCACATTTTATGTGTGTCTATGTGGGAAGTCAGAAGAGGACCCAGGAGTCTGTGGGTGGAGATAACAGGGTGTGTCAGGGTGCTTGTGGGGGACACTCCATGACCCTGTGGTTTCCCTCTGGTGTGTGTTTAGATAGGGTGTCAAGAGGGTTTAGCCCCAGGTTTTTATCGTTGTGGAGTAATTTCCAAAAGACAGCTTGAAATGCAATTTCTGTCCTGTTTGGGACACAGCAGCCCCGCCCCAGGGGCACACTGGTGAGCAGTCAGAGACGGCTGGGCCAAAGGTGCCTTAAGGGCAGGATGGTTTTGAGCCCGCAGGGCAGGACTGTAGGCACAGCTCGGTGCCCTGAGTCCCAGAAGGGTGGCCTCCAGCTTCTGTGAGGCGATGGCCTAAGTATTTGTATCCCCCAGGGCGTACTGTGAGAGCCCAGCCCCCAGTGTAAGCATAGATGGAGGCAGGGCCTTCGGGAGGCACACCGGCACGAGGGTGGGGGCCTCATGAATGGGCTCACTGCCTCCATGAGAAGAGGCACAGGGAGAGCTTGCTCCACACTCCGCCCTGGAGGACACAGAGGACAGCCGTCTGCAGGCCAGAAGCAGGCCCTCACCGGACACAGGATCTTGGACTCCCAGCCTCCAGAGCAGAGAGAGGTGACTGTGTATCGCTTGAGCCCCTGAGTCTGGGGCACGTTCGTTATAGCCGCCCACGCTGACGGAGAGAGTGGTACCCCATTCTATACCAATAGGAATTTTGAACACATACTGCCAGTGTATTTATGTTTGCAGGTCATGAGGCCTAGCATACAGTATCATATATGTACTATAAAATAGAGGTATTGCAAACACTTAAAAAAGACGTACAAAACAAGCATAAGGGAAGTGTTCACATCTTCTGCTCCTGCATCCGTGGGGTGCGTGTGTCTCACTGTCTTGCTGACCCTGGTCTGGAGTTGGGGGCAGGCAGTGGGGTTCAGCCTCATAGTAAGGATGGGCTTGCTTTTTGCTGTTGGTAATTTTTTGTCATATGTTTTGAACTATTTATTCTAATTCTTTTCAAACACCAGCATCAGAGGAAGAAAATCCTGGCCAGTCCCTTTTGATCTATAATCTCCACCCCTGCTTCCCCTCCCTGGGTTCTTTTAAGCAACCCCTGGAACTCATTTCATCTGAAAAATGCTTTAGTAGGAGCAATACAGAAAACCTACATTTTGGAGTTGGTTTCTTCGAGTACAGTGTGCGTGGTTTGCTACGACCCTGACGGCCCTTTGGGGCTCCTAGCGCCGTTCCCCCTCCTCTCCCCTCCCTGCCTCCCGCTCCCCCTTCCCTGTCACCCACCGGCTGGGTACCCGGGCATCTGCCCATGGAGTCTCCTGCATTCCGGACTCTGCTGATTGTGTCTCTTCAGGCGCGTTCAATGCGTTCCTCTGTCCCCAGGTTTCCTGTAAACTTGACGCATTTTCCTGGAAACAGAGGTTAATCTGATTCCAATGTGGCAATGACCGCGACTGCAAGCTGTGCCCACAGGCAGGATGCTGTGCTCTCTGGAGAGCTGGGCTCCATCAGTGTCCAGGCTCACCGTGTGGAGTCCCCGTCACCGTCCTCTCAACGGCTTGGCTGCCTTGAGGGATCGGTGTGCGGCTCCATTATCTCGTGCGTCTTCTTTAAAAACAGATCTCATTGACATCTAACATAATATTAGTTCCAGGCATGTAGCGTGATGATCCCATGTCTGCATGTATTTTGAAATGATCACCACAATAGCTCAAGTCAGCCTCTGTCACCAGGCACAGCTGCAGCCCATCAGCCTCTTTCATGGGCTCAGGACTCGGCCCCATGTCACCAGGAAGTGGCAGACGCGGGGTCAGGAGGCAGCTGGCTCCTCCAGGCAGCAGGGTGCATGCAGCCTCCTCCCAGCCTGGTCCCGCCATCGCTGGCAGGCCCGGGCAAGGCCCTCGCCTCCTCGGGCCTCAGGCTGTCTGCCAGTGAAGGCCTGCTGCAGTGACGCTGTGCTCAGCATGGCCCAGACCAACCGCCAGTTGTCGCAGCAGAGGCGTGTGCTGGGGGGGGTCCTGGTCCCGGGAGCCAGGAGGCCACCCAGCCCGGACCCGGAGACACCCACTGAGCTGCCTTCTCTCTCCACAGCAGGAAAGGGCTGGGGACTTGGGGATCGAGAACACAGCCACTCGGGTCATTTTGTGAGGCCGCGTTCTCTGCTGGAATCCTGTGGGCGCCACAGCCGGCTGAGGGGATCATCTGAGAGAATAGATGGCAAAGTGGGAGTGCGTCCTTGGAGAGGTGGATTCACTCAGGAAAATGGGCCTTAGGCCAGAAAGAAGCACTTCCTACAGCACTGTGGTGGGGAGGAGGCTCTGGGGGCTGCTGGGGCCAGGGCGCGGGTGGGGGTGTGGGGCGGGCAGCGTCCCAGGCCCTCGTGGCTCACCCAGTGCGGGGGCAACAACGGGCAGGCCGGGTGGCGTGGTGCCTCCGCCTTAGAACTCGTGTCCTCGTTGGCTACAGGTGACCTGGCGTGAGGCCCCCAAACCAGCCCCAAATGCTGCCGTACAGAAGGGCCTGCCTGGCAGCCTCCATCACTGCTGACCCGCAGATCATGGTCCTGGCACCAGGAAGCTAAGTGGTGATTTGTCAAAGCAAACAGGGCCCAGCCTGGCGAGCTGCCCCAGGCCTAGCCTGGAGGCTCCAGGATGCCCACCTGCCCAGACCACGGCCAGGGGGCTTAGAATGCTGGACTGCTCATGGGCCAGCCCTCTGTGGTGCCAAGCCCAGGCCCCCAGGTGCGGGGCCACGTCTGGGGATGGACACGGGACTCAGTGAGACTGTAAGGACCTCCCAGAGTTGGAGTGTTCAGAATGGCCAGGCCCTCGCGTGACAGTCCTCCTCTCCCTTCCCAAACTAACAGACCTGATTCTTAGAGCGGCTTTCCCTTCACAGAGATATTGATGGAAAGCCCCGAGGTCCCCCTGCCAGGGTCCCCTGTGGTTCACGCCTCCAGTTGCTGTATTCCTCTCACGACAGTCGGCGAGCTGATCTGAGGCATCACTGAGGAAGCCCTCAGTGTACACTGGGGCTCCTCTTTGGGGTGCACACTCTGAGGTTTTGACAAGTGTGTAATGAATAACACATATGTCCCATTACCTAATCTTATATAGGAGTTGCCTGTCCAGAAAATCCTCCGGCCCCACCTCATCACCCCCACTTCCTCAGCCCCAAGCAACACTCTCTTACTGCTTTGCCTTTTCCAGAATGTCACAGAGTTGGATTCATATGTATGTAGCTTGCCTGATTCTTTTTAAATGACGTGCACATGAAATTCTAGAGCCCGCCATGGAGGCCGCACCTTCCAAGCTCCTTCATTGTTTTTCTTCTCTTGCACCTGAATTTGTACCAGTCCTGATTTTCCTCGGGGGATGGGGCTAGTGTATGGATGAGTTTCTTCTCTTGGTCTGAGGAAGGTTGGGGCTGGAACAGTCCCAGTCTCCCAGGACAGATGAGGAAAGGGTGAGAGGTGGCAGTTTCTCCAGGGCCAATGGCTTCTCCAGGGCTGGCAGCTGAGAGGCCTTCTCCCTGTAGGTAGCTGGGCCAGTCTGCTCTGACCCTACCTGGGAGGGGTGAGCCTCAGTCTGAGGCCTCAGTAGGACGGCCTCTCAGAATGCAGCACAATTCATGTCAGTACAGAGTTTCATAGCACAGATGTGCACATATGCATGAGTGCTGGGTGATGTGTGTGTGTTGTGGACGTGTGTGCGCTGTGAGTGTCTTGGGTGGTGTTTTGCACGTGAAGGTGTTGCATGATGTTTGGTCAGTGTGTGGTGTATTGTGCACATGTGGCAGGTTGGGGACAACCCTCTGGGCACTGGGAGAACAAGCCATGGCACCTTGGTGGCTGCTGGCCTGAGCAGTGAAAGGTTACTCATTCAGGGGAGCAGGGTGATGTGACCACCATCTGCAGAACTGAGGCTGCAGTTTATCCTTCCTGAATCGGTCTCTCTAAGTCCCCAGGCAGCAGGAGGGAGTGGTTTTCCTCGTCCTCCTCCGTGCCAGGGTGTGGTTGTTTGGTCCTTTGTCGCTGCTTCTCCCTACCACGCAGGGAGCAGAGGCCCAGCTTTCAGGCTGGGCTGGGTGCCAGCCCAGTAGCAGAACTCCACAGCTCAGTGAAGTGCTGCAGTGGCCAGGGGCCGGACCAGGGCTCTCTGGGGCCCCAAAGGTTCAGTTTGCCACCTGTGATTTGTGGTAGTGGAAGGCAGGACTGCTGAGAGGTTGCAGCCGCACCTACCTGTGATGACATAGGAGTCATGGGGGTGCCGAGTGCAGCAGAGGGTGGGGCCTCCCCTGCACCCCTTGCCTGACTCCTGCTTCCTGGGCTCCCGGGCTCTGCCCTGCCTTTTTGGAGACCAAGGTTAGGTTCCTGCCTTGGGAAGGTCCTAAGCTGCCCCGGCCCTGCTGTGGTGTCCTGGTGGGCTCACAGGCCTTCCTCTAGGGCTCAGGAGGTGCTGTGGGCACACGGGTGCCAGGAGCCCTCACCCAGGAGGGAAGCAGGCTGCTGCTGAGAGGGGGAGAGCAGAGACCTGGGTTCTCCTCTTTGATGTCTCTACTGGTCAATCACACTGGCCAAGAGGACCAAGTTACCTCTGGAGTCCTGATTTAAAGGAAGGAAAGGTCAGGACCAGAGGACATCTCCCTGCCAGCCCCAGAAGTTCCCAGCCCCATTCAGGGTTGCTGACATGTAGCCAAGAGGCCGGCCCTCCTCTTCCCTCCCCTCCCTTCCTTCCTCATTCAAATCTTCATTAAGGGCCTCCCAGGGCCTGGCTCTGGACCTGGTTCACTGGGAGCTTCATGAATGGCCTACAAGCTAGTCCTCGCCCATAAAGACATTAAAATTGAATTGAGACCTCACTTAGCAGATGAACATGAATACTGGGCAGTTCTGTGTGCCAGCCTTCCCTCACCTGAGCTGCGGGGTGTGGTGACAGTAACATCAATGAAGATAATGATGGTGGTGGTGATGGTGGTGGTGATGGTGATCGTGGTGGTGTTGGTGATGATGGTGGTGATGGTGATGGTGGTGATAGTGATGATGGTGGTGATGGTGGTGATAGTGGTGGTTGTGGTGATGGTGTTTGTGGTGGTGGTGA
>JAVSCE010002156.1:0-10067 GCA_032199065.1 Smutsia gigantea
TGTCTTTACTTATTTTCTGTCTGGTTGATCTGTCCTTTGGAGTGAGTGGTGTGTTGAAGTCTCCTAAAATGAATGCATTTGCTGTCTATTTCCTCCTTTAATTCTGTTAGTATTTGTTTCACATATGCTGGCACTCCTGTGTTGGGTGCATATATGTTTATAATGGTTATATCTTCTTGTTGGACTGACCCCTTTATCATTACGTAATGTCCTTCTTTATCTCTTGCTACTTTCTTCGTTTTGAAGTCTATTTTGTCTGATACAAGTACTGCCAACACCTGCTTTTTTCTCTTTGTTGTTTGCATGAAATATCTTTTTCCATCCCTTCACTTTTAGTCTGTGTATATCTTTGGATTTGAGGTGAGTTTCTTGTAGGCAGCATATAGATGGGTCTTGCTTTTTGTGCATTCTGTTCTCTGTGTCTTTGCTCTTTTGATTAGTGCATTCAGTCCATTTACATTTTAGGAGTGATTATTGATAGATTGTGTGCTTGTGCATTTGCTGGCTTTGATAGTTTACCAAAGTTAGGGTTGCTTCTTTACTATCTAACAGTAAACCTTTCTTGTTAAGTTGTGTAAGCGCCTGATCTGATGTTTCTTTCTTTCTCTCCTTCTTATTCCCCCTCCTCCATTCTTTCTATAATAGGTGTTATTCTTTAGTTAGTATTTGAGTAGTCTGCTTTCTTTGCTATGATTTTTTCTCTCAGTTGACGTCTTTGTACTTGGCCTTAGGTGTGCTTCCATCTAGGCAGTCCATTTAAGATATCCTGTAGTGGTGGTTTATGAGATGCAAATTCTCTTAACTTTCGTTTATCTGCAAATTGTTTAATCCCTCCATCATATTTAAATGATAATCGTGCTGGATACAATATTCTTGGTTCGAGGCCCTTCTGTTTCATAACGTTAACTATATCATGCCATTCTCTTCTGGCCTGTAAGGTTTCTGTTGAGAAGTCTGATGATAGTCTGATGGTTTTTCCTTTGTAGGTGATCTTTTTCCTCTCAGCTGCCTTTAATACCACCTTTTATCTTTGATCTTTGTATCTATTATTATGTCTTGGTGTTGTCTTCCTTAGGTCCCCTTACATTGCTTGAGATCTATGAGCTTAGTTGGTTGCAGAACTATTTCCTTCCCCAGCCTGGGGAATTTTGCAGCAATTATTTCTTCAAAGACACTTCTATCCCTTTTTCTCTCTCTTCTTCCTCTGGTACTCCTATAATGCGAATATTGTTCCGTTTGGATTGGTCACACAGTTCTCTTAATATTCTTTCATTCCTAGAAATTCTTTTATCTCTCTCTGCCTCAGCTGCTCTGTATTCGTGTTCTCTGATTTCTATTCCATTAACAGTCTCTTGCATCTCATCCATTCTGCTGTTAAGCCCGTCGATCGCTTGTCTGATTTCTGCATTGTCTTTCCTCACTTCCCTCACTTCTTCCCTCAGCTCTTGCACATTTCTCTGCAGGTCCATCAGCATGGTTATGACTTTTATTCTGAATTCTTTTTCAGGAAGACTGTGCATTTCCATCCCTTCAGACTCCCTCTCTGGGGTTGTCTGATTGATTTTGGTCTGAACCATATTCCTCTGTCTTTTCATGGCTATATAATTGGTCACTGATAGTTGCCACATATGTCAGCTGGGCTCTTTAAGACTTTAAAAAGAGAAGAAAAAAAAAGAGAAAAAAAGAAAGAAAGAAAGAAAAAAAGAAAAAAAACAAAAACAAAACAAAACAAAAAGACAAAAAAAATGCCCACTGGACGTAGATTCTGTGGGAATGTTCTAGGTGGCGCTGTTGCACCACTATTCCACAGCTGTGACTGTGCTGCTCCGCAGGGCCCTTTATCGCTCTGGCAGGGGTGGGAACGAATAGGAGGCTGTTGATCTCAGTGAGAAGTGTTAAGTATGGCTACGCTTCCTCAGTCGCCAGCTAAGGCGCCTGAAACTCCCCAGGACTCCCAGCCTGCTGGGCTGAGTGTGCTGGGGCGATCCGGCTCCTCCACTGGGCTCCTGTCTCTTTAAGACCACTGAAGAAAGCGCGCGCTTTTTTTTTTTTCCTTCCCGGGAGCCGGCTGCAAGCACCCTGGTGCGTTCCCTGCTCAGATCCTGCCGCTCTGTCTCTCCAATCTGCGCTGCACTGCGCAATGTGGGTCAGCGCTCCCCGCGCAGATCACCGGGGCTGGCTACTTCGCGGGGTGTACTTCCACTCCCTCCCGGCTCTGAATCCTCTCCTCCTGCCGGTGCGCTGGGGTGGGGGAGGGCTCGGGTCCCACCGGGTCGTGGCTCCGTATCTTACCTGCCTCTCGGGGTGCTGAGTCCTCTCGGGTGCAGCTGCACGCTGTGCGCTTTCCTGTGTATTCTTGTCTCTCTTTTAGGAATAGATGTATTTTCTGTGTTTTCGTTGATAAAAATAGTGTTGGGAGGAGATTTCTGCCACCCTGCTCACACCGCCATCTTCCCGGAAGTCCGGATAAAATATTTTTCTCAGAAATATACACTAATAACTGTTATCAGGATAAAGGGTTGTTAAAAGTTGGACAAGAATTAAAATTTTACGTCTCAGGAGACTCTCTCTAAATTGAAAGTTGGCACTGTACTAAGTCTTAATTTCTGATTCTTAAATCTGCAACAAAAGTTTTATTCTTCCCATAGATGTAAGTTTATAAATGAGAAAATAGGTATTCAAGAATTCACTTGCTGAAAATGTTAACAAGCAATGAATGGCAGGGACCAGATTTCAAATCAAGTATGGGGTTCTTTTTGTTTAATGTGATCAGACAAGAGAAAAGAGTCTCATTGTAACATACTTTGTGAGGTTAAAGTTGATAGAATTTTGCCAACAATTGGTTGTGGAGGTGGTCAAGGAGAGGTGAAGTTAAAGATGGATCTTTGTTTCTAACATCATGTAAAAAGGCAGATACTGGTGGTGTCCTTCAAAAATACAGAAGAGAGAAAAACAGATTTGTATTGCTTGGCAGGAGGAGAATGAGAAGTAAGACTGGCAATATAATTCATGAGGCCCAGCTCAAAATGAATTTTATTAAGAATTTCAAGACCACAACAGCCAAATATTAAACCAAGCACTGGACCCAGCGGCCAGCACAGATAACACTCCTAACACTCCTATGAAGGCAGCCCAGGGAACAGTTCAGTTTGGGGCACGTTCCATTTTAGTTGCTAAAGGTACAGTGTAGGTGAACTTACAAAACAGGGTTGGAAGAATTATATGGTCCTTTATAGATCAGAAAAATATACCAGCTGAAGGACTCCATATTATATTCAAGGGCAAATTCTCTTTAAGGACAGACTAAAAACTTCTTAAGGATAGTGTTAGTTTAACTGAACATCAGGTGTGATTATTTAAAACAGTCTGTATCTGAAGTTACAGGGAGAGGGAAAGAAAAGTCTCTACTTTAGAGAGCCAGAACTGATTCAGGGATGAAGAGAGTATTCTGGAACCAGCTTTATTCATATATGGTAGACAAAAATCTTTATCTAGGAGACAGGATATTGGGCTCTAATGTCTTTTGCCACTAACTAGGTTGGTGATCTTTAATAAAATATTTCATCTGCCTTGGTCTCACATCTAATAATACCACATATCATTAAATGGTACTGCAAGCTAGATGTGTTCTTTCAAAAATATTCACTGAGTTTTTATTTTGTTGTGGGCACCCACCTTACCCCTAATTACTGGTGAACAAAACAAAATCCCTGACACTTTCTATCTACAAAATCCTGAGATTTGTTTTAAACACACAAAAAAATTAAAAAATGATATATCAGAAATAGTACAGTCCAGTCAGACAGACCTAGATAGGAACTCCAAATCTCCCTCTTACTACCTGTGTTAACTTAAGTTTCTTATCCCTTTTGCTTTTCACTTTTAAACTAAAGTAAGAATAATGGTGCTGACAGGTGACACTTGAGATCCTTGTACATTAATGTATGAAAGGTGCCTCCTTCAGTGCACGGTGCACACAACTTACTAAATAAGTATTTGATTTTTTTTTTACTCTCTGATTCTTACCCTTCTGTCTGAATATGCACTCCAGATTCTCAGGCACAGTTCTTGGTATTTGATCATCCATCAAAATAAGAATAATTCCCAGATTATCTCATCAGGGCATTTCTGAATTCTGTTTAGAGAGCTTTTGCAAAATGATTTATTTTTTTTTTAGATACACAAAATTTAAATTTAGGTCAATTCTTTCAAGCTTCTTTAAAATGTAGGATGGATGTTTGGAGTTCCTTTTTTCTCAGTGCAGTGATCTTACATTGTTTTGGTTTATGGATCACTGTAAGAATGTAATGAATGTTAAGAACCCTCTTCATAGAAAAATGGGCATGCACATGAAAAAGAACAGTCTCACCGTGGTCCCAGGCTCCTTAGTCCCCTTAGGTCTGCCCATGCACCCCATTTTGAGAACTACATAGTAATCCAAATGTATATTTATTTACTAAAGAAGACTCAAATTTTAATTTAAAATTCATGAGTTCCAAGTGGTTATAGAGCTTGATAAATCGTCCTTTACACTTGCTAATATCATGAAGGGAAAACTTGGAATCAATTCGCTTTCACAGGCCCTGCGTGAATACTGATTTCAGCCCTGCCGCAGAGCCTTCTGCACACTGAATGAAGAGACTCTTCTGCCTGCATTTCAAGGGGAGGCTCATCTCCCCAGGATAAATACTGAAAACAAGGCACATGGGATCTGGCTGTCTCAGACCACATCGTAGGCTGCTCCTATGTGTGTCCAGAAAGATCGAATAATATTGGTACTTCCACATGCAGTGATGATAGCCTTGTTTCCACAGACCTTAAATGAGAAGTTATTTGAAGTTTCCAAATCTATATCAAAATGCAAATGATTCTGAGATCCCCACAATTTTGACTTTTTACAGGTAAAAAAATCTTTAAATGTTTAGAGCTAAGTGATAGTTTATTTTGTGTAAGTGTAAAATACATAAAAGCCTATATACTCCCATAAAGCAAAAATGTAGTTTTATTTTTTCTGTTATGTAAATGCATCAGCTCTATTCTCAGATTTTTATTTCCTTAAAATATTTATGGTAAATCTCTTTAGAGTTGGTTCATGTTCAGATTGCCTATGGCAGACTATTCTTACTAAATATAATGCTTATTCTCTTTTAGTTATATTTTCAGAAGCTATTCCCATGTTGCAGGTATTACTACTTGTTTCAGCCTGAATGTGCTTTTTTAAAGTGTCTAAAAATTGATTTAAAATAAGAAAATATTTTAAAGATGTTATATGTCATGGGGTTAAAATTTTC
Organism: Smutsia gigantea; assembly: GCA_032199065.1. Taxonomy (NCBI): domain Eukaryota; kingdom Metazoa; phylum Chordata; class Mammalia; order Pholidota; family Manidae; genus Smutsia; species Smutsia gigantea. The sequence goes on from JAVSCE010002156.1 coordinate 5,292, forward strand.
AATAATGAATAATTTTCCATATTAATCTTCAAAGGTGTATTGTGTTAGGGATGTTATGTTTCAAAATACATTTAAAATAGACAGTTTGCCTCAACTCTGTGAGATTTTAGTATTGATTCCTGGTATATAAAAACAGAACATAAACAGCGACTTCCAGTGGAAATTATTAAGAAACTTTCTAGGTGTTTCTTTTTAATTGGGGGAAAAAAACAGTTCCATTGAAAAATCCATGTAAAAACTCAAAAAGAGTTACAGATATGGCATAGCTGTCATTTTTATGGCCCCTTACGTTAGTATTCTGAGGCTGGATGTTCAAAAACATTGCTTTACATAACACAGACAAATCAACTTTTACTTTCAAATAAACATTGGTTTGAAGTCTCCAAGCTCAGAAATTTAGAACTGGAATTATTACATTGCACTAAAATTAAATATACAGCATTGTACTCCAAAATAAACAAACAAAAATTTAAACAGTGCTTTTTTAATGTTTATTTTCTACTTCAGAAGAAAAAAAAACTTAGAAATTATTTGATGCATGAAACTTCATTCTGCTTAAATGAAGGTAACTGGTCTGTCACAGTGTATTCTCTTTAGACACCAGATCTTTGCTTTAAAAATATAACAGTTCATATTTATTGAAAACATGCTACATGCCTGCTATTAGCTAAATGCATTACATGTATAATTTCTTTTAATCCTCAAAATGGCACTGTGAGGGGTAAGATGTCATTTTATAAATGAAGAAAGTGAGGTTTACAGAAGCTAAATGCCTCACATCCCTGGCAGAACAGAGATTTGAAGCTGCATCCTCCTCCCTCCAAATTGAGCTCCTCTCGACATCCGTCACAAACACTATGGTCTTTAATGTCTTCCTTCATCCCACAACCTGTGAAATGTTGCACAAAATATAAAAATGTTGTTATCCTACTACATAAAGGCATCATGCCATTATGGTTACAAGTTGGGCTGTGGAACATGTTTGCCCAGATTTGAAGTTATTTAAACTCTCTGTTCCTCAATTTCCACATCTGTAAAATTAGCATCACCATAATGCTGATGTCATAGGCTCATGATGGGACTGTAATGAAATCCATTCAGCAATACATGGAAATTACTAAAAAGGGCCCTGGCAGATAATATATATTCAATATTTGTTAGCTGTTGTATGATAACTATAATTATCAAATTATCTTTGCCTCACATATATTGAGTCGCCCTATAAAAAATGGTAAGTTTTGTCAAAAGAAATCATATTTTATATTTTTTTCATCTCTTCTATTGTGCAACTGATTCTTTATATATAAAACTAAATATTTAGGTTGCCTCCCATCACCTGCCAAGCAACCAATTTTTTTCAGTCATGAATAGTTCATGTTGAAAAATATTCTGTTCTACAAAGCCCAGCCAAAGTCTAATATATTCACAAAAAAGAAAGAAAAAGAAAAAGAAGAAAACAACTAAGAAAAGAAATGAGGCCTGTGAAGCTGAGCATTTACACCTCTATGAGAATAATAATGTCTCCTTCACAGATTCACTGCCAACACCTTTTCCTTTTATACTGGGCGTACCAAGCTGTTTACCATATGGGTGTTATTTAGCCATTTCAATTGCCCAGGACTAAACTGAATGGCACCCCCACACACACAAATGTCCACACATTTTGTAACTTGAATTATTGAATAATAGTTGTTACTATACTGGATGAAAGACAAATGCTTTACCTTTTCATTTAATATTCTAACAATAGTTGCCAAAAAAAACTTGAGACTCTTTCTTAAAGTAATCACAATCTTTAGTTTTCATTTTAGCACATTTTTTTTTCATTTTCAAGACACGAATATTTTCATCCATCATGGTTTTTTTCTCTTAATGAATGACTCAATGTTTTAAGTTAATGCTTGCATTTTAAGTAATGCTTGCAGTGTTACTTGCATTATTGCAGAACATTACTGTAAACAACTAGCAGAGTGATCCAAAGTCTATTTCCTGAGGAATGAAATTTGTTATTGTAATGATAAGTCATCACACATGTATGTACCTTCCATTATAATAAAAAAACTATCTTATCAATGTGGGTGCTCAATACATGTTTACTAGACTTTCACTAAGCTAATACTAGTGGCATGTGTAAAGCTAATGGGAATAAAGTAATGGAAGAAATATGGTTATTTCAAATGCATTAACTTTAACTTGAGAGAAGTCAGAATGTCTCAGAATCATTTGCCAACATTGTATCTTGAATCTGTTAAAATGGAACATTTTCAAAACATCATAGACTCTTAGACTATGAAAGGACTGCAATGAAGCATAATTCATAGTCACTCCCAATGTCTATCTTTTTTACAGCTTTTTTTGTACCTATCCTATACTTTGTGTAATGGAGTGGAAAATACTGAACAAAATGGAGGTCCCTGTTTGATTTAGATTACATCATTTCCCCTTTGTTCAGCCTTTGTTTACACTTCTATAAAATAAAATAATTGAACTAAGAATCTCTGAGGGTCTTCAGTTCTGTAGGTTTCTGCCTTTCTACTTCTAATAGTAGGAAACTCAAACTTTTTGGTAATCCGCTGGAAAGCTCAAATTTTGAGAATGTCCTTGACTCCCCGTATGGTTGGTCCACTGGCTCAGTTTCTGCCAGGGAGCCAAGAAACACCATGCCTACTGCCTCTCCCAGAGCCGTTTACAGATCAGCAAGTTTGCTAGTATGCCATCATCCACCATTCTTCTCTCTTCTAAGTACTGTAGAGATAAATTAAAATGAATCACACTTGTTCTAATGACAACACATGAATTGCACTCAGTGAAATACTGAAGTTTAGATGTTAAAGTTTTAGGCTTCAACAGTCATCAGGGCTATGTTTTGCAGACCTCCCACTCCCTAGATATCCATTTATTCATCTATTCAAACATTTCACCTTCTTCAAACATATTTCACACAGTTTTCAGAAAAATCACTCAAAAACGCACAGCTGACCAATTGTCCTCTTTACGTATTCTCTTTATACTTCTTCAATGGCTTTGGCTCAAATCTGAAGTTACTAACATTTCCTAAAGGAACCGATGAACTGACTTCAGCTCACTGCTTTTGCTACTCCCTCCAGCACAGGTTTTAGTCACACCCAGAATTGCCTCTGGCCCCTAACCCAGAAGCTGCTCTGTCTTACTTTGATTTACTGCTTCAAGCTGCTGCTTCTTCACCAGAGTAGTTTATACTCATTCTTTAAGCAAGTTGCTCAGTTGGCTTCCTTAATGCTACAGGATGAGACTGGGGTCTCTCCTGTGGTCCTATATTACCCAGTGCAAATATTATACCATTAAACTTAACCACAGTGATTTATAAATGCCACTTCTGGAGATTCCTCACTAGATTCCGAGCTATTGAGAGTAAGAACTTTGTCTTACTCATCTCTGTATCTTTCATGCTTAGCACAATGCTTGACACATATCAAACTTCTATTAAGCATATAATGAACACATGAATCAGTAGTAAGTATATATTGAATAGGGCAAATTGCCAGTACATGACAAGTATTTGATCAGTCTGTGTAAGAAATACCATTGATCTGTGCAGACTCGGTAATAAAGGCAATACAACAATAAAAAAAAAATAGACATCTATTTGTATTGCCAGATAATTTGACACTTAACTTGAAGAAACATTGTGACACATGGAGGATGTTTATCATCATCATGTAGAATGTTCCAGTTTCAAAGAGCATCACAAGTGATGCAACTTGAAAGTGGGAGGAAAGCCGCATATTCTTGAAGCCCCCTCCTGGGCTCTGTTGTTGGAAGAGGGTGGAAAATGAAGAGAACTGTATAGATATCTGTGCACACTTGCCAGGGTAGCTGTGTTCAGCCACTCTCTAGTCCTGCCAACGTGGAGGTGGTGCATGGAGCATGGTCTGCAAAACAGCAGATGAGGTTGGTTTGGTCCCCATGGAAACCAGATCTCCCATTGAGAAGTAAACATATTTTGTACTTTTGTAATCAGAACCCTTCAAAAAGTGAAAAACAATCCATTTTTATTGTAGTCGTATTGTCTTAAAAGAATAGATATCCTAAGTCAGATTCACTCGAGTATACAGACTTTATCAAGTAATCCATCACTTTGTTGATATAACAGATTAAAAGAGTTCCTCTCTTAGCATCATGATTTAGTGCTCTATAGAAGTCTGGAAAAGTATTTGTATTCTATCAGTTTGTTGGGAATGAAATATGGCAAAATGACCAACACAGCCAAAATGTGTATCTAAGTATATAATTGTTCACTCCAGATCTTTACCTATAGGCACAGGAATCTCAGTATCACAGGAATTTTACAATGAAAATAATGTTAAATGGACTTTTATAAACAGGGTCCTTGTTATAGCCTATGTTGACATCTTTTCAGTGAACCTTTAAAATGTGTGTATTACACTTCCAAGTATATTGGAAATTTTCCTTCTGTGCATTACATTTTTATGTTACAAATGAAATGTTCCTGAACTTATTCACTTATTCTCATTAGAGTCAGAGGATTTGATTTGGGGAAAAAAAATTTATATACATATATATATATATATATATATATCAACAAATATTCATTCTGGAAAGTTTTATCCAGTGCTGTCACAATAGGCATTTTATTATTTCTTACATTAGAAGTAATCTCATCCCACATATACACTCTAATTTTTAGAAAAATAAAACTTTGTGTCAATGATAATGCATTCATGAAGCTAAAGCACTGAGATATGAAATAAAAGGTTTGTTCATTAACTCATAATT
>JAVSCE010002158.1:0-55760 GCA_032199065.1 Smutsia gigantea
GGCTCAGTCTGTGGAGGTGTGTTTAAATAAAGTATTAAAGTGCAATACAGTCATGTGGTTTCAGTGTGCATGTTACAAATAAGTGTGTGTAAGTTTCACAGGCATGTGTGTGTATGTGTTTATGTGTTGGTTTCAAGTGTGTTTTCTTTCTGTGGGAAAGTGATGGGCACCTTTTTCTGTTTTGGATGTAACTGTCTGTTAGTGGCAGCTGAAATCAATCCAACGGATCCTTGTAAGACATTTTGAGAGAAAAAGTTTCAGAAGAGAAGCCAGTGAACAAAAGAAGATAGGAATCTATTCACTTGGCTCAGTAATCCCATGATTGGGTAATAGCCTGGTCAAAAGATTATAATCATTCCATTCTGCACATAATGGGCTTGGGTTAGATGAGAATCATTCTCAATTACTTGCAGGGAGGACAGTTAGACTTATTTTTCAACAGATGTTTATAAAGTGACAGTATGTAGCAGACACTGTTTTGAGCACCGAAAGCAGAGGTCTCAGCCAGTTGCAGTTCTTTTCTTCATGGAGCTAAAAGTCTCGATCCGCACAAATCACCTGACGTTATAATGGCGCCGTATCGGTGCTGGTCACGTCAGTTTGGAATTTGTTTAAGTAAAAATCAAAATGTTCTCTCCCTTCAAAGAATATTCATTTGTCCCAATAATTTCTTTTTTCATACCTAAAAATCATGGTGTAACCCAGATTCTATAGCATAGCTGCCCTTATAGAATACAGCAAATGAACACATTAGAAAGACAAATGATTTAAAAACATAAATCTAGGAAACCTTGTATCAGTTCATTGCTATAAAATATGATAAATTAATGTTTATAAGAACGATTTAATTGGGCTCCGTAGGAATCCAGCAGGAGGCAGTCCAGACAGATTGGTGTCATGAGCAGCCCATCAGACCGAGGTAGGCCATTTATTCTGCCTTATCGCAGCAAGCTCTGCAAGTAAACGCTTCCAGAGAAAGCAGATGCTTCAGAAAGCAAACGCAAAAGTAAAAATGAAACTTTTAAAGATACTCCTTGGAAATGAAAATGTACTACAAAGAATATTTTACAATTTTTGCCAATTATTTTTCAGCTGCACCTAGATTTGCATGATTTATTAGGCCTGATGCAAAGTACTTTTGGTGATTTCATTTTCCTTACTGTGGAATATTCTTGGCGTGTTTGATATTGCTGAGGAAATTTTGTATTTGTGCTTACATTGGGACCTTTCAAACAGGGATTGGACTATGAGGAATGACCCTGAGGCTTGGGCTGTTCTAGGACTCAAAGCATTTGCTTTGACACAACTCCCCATCAATTACAGTCACCACTCAGTTATGAGCTGCTGGTCACATGGTGAATTAGGGCCCTGAGCTATTCAACAAAAGCGAAATAATCAAAACGATCACGCTGTTAACATGTAAATTTGTTAAATTCCTGAGAGTAACAGTATTGTCTGATTTAGTCAAGCTGAAGCATCGTAGTTTAGGTTTGTAATTGACCCCTGAATTCTAAATTGATCTTTCCTCCCCCTTACTTTCCAAAAGTTTGGATGGTAGTGAATTGGGTAAGTATATGATAATATTTAACATTAATTAAAATATAAGGAATAGGAATTTCTTCTTAGTGCTAGGAACTGTTCTAACCACTCTCCACATAGTAAATCCTCTCGACTTGCTCTAAAGTAGCAGTGCCAGGATTTGATCACTAAGCAGTCTGGCTCTCAAGTTCTTAGTGATGGCCACCACGGTGTGATACTGCTATAGTCTGTTCAAAACAGTCTTTCATAAGAGGAAAGATAATTGCCCCCTTCTAAACTGGAAATCCCAGCTGAATCTTGTAGTTTTAGCTTTTTAACAATTTACTTACATTTTAATGTTAACCACTTTCTATCAATTTAGAGACTGCAAGCCTCTTAATGGAGAGAGAACACTGCAGAAATTTCATTCTTGGGTATCTTTTGTCTGTTATTTTGTTATTGAATTTTCTGCTAAGTGTCTTCAAAATCGACCAGAAGGTATTTTGTGCTATTTTATGGAATATTTTTTCCTTTGATAACTTATAAAGACTTACAAGAAATTAAAAGGGGAGTTGAAATAGGTGTAATAGATAAAGCAAATGAGCCTCTTTAAGGTTTGCATATTGCATATTGAAGGGCATACTGCATTCAGATTTTTAGCAGGAAATTAGTTTGTTCTCCACCGACATGCCAATTTCAGAATCTTGGTCTCTAGACATACATAAAGGGAATCTCCAGGTTTCATGATGTTTATGTTTATAATGCCAATATGTAAATATGAAATAATTTGAATATTTTGAATCTCTATTTAAATGAATATACCAAATTGATATAGTAACTGTATTTCTTCTACTTATCAGACATATGATTAAAGTATTATTTCATGGAAGTGTGAATAGTTCACTAAAGTTATATTGAGTGTATAGATGATGAGAATATGTCCTAATCTTTTTACCTTACATTTTAATTTAAATTTAGTTTTTTATTATAAGGATGGTCTCTGTCCAATCTAGAAAACATAGAAAAACACCACAACAGTACTGTCACATAAAGGTCTGAGTGGTCAGAGAACCCTACTGGACTGATCAGATTAGACCAAGATTTCCCAGTGTGGCATTACTGACATTTGGGGCCAGATAATTCATTCTTGGAAGGGACTACCCTGCATATGGCAGGACGTTTAGCAGCTTGCCTGGCTTTCACCCTCTAGATTCTGTTAACGATTGGTAATGTTATTAAGAAAAAAAATATCTGGACAGTGTCAAATGTCCCCTGGGGGTAAAATTACCCTCAAATGAGAATTCCTAATTTAGCCAGTATTATAAGGAATATGCCAGTTCAGGGTGATGGGCAAACTGCCAAGAAATGTCTTTTTTTGTACTGATATGAGGTATGGGTATCTTTGAGCATGCAACTTTTCTTTTTGTTGATATTTGGATAGTGAGTCACTTCATTATTCCATTCACGGCAGTGTAACTCAGACAGTCACAAAATGACATATAAAAGATTTTTGCTTAGCTGATTTTGAGAGAGTAACAGCGGAAACCCAAGCCATTCTTCTGTTCCTAAACACTGTACTCTTAGCCAGTTCATATAAAATTTCAGAGATGGATTGGACTGACACCTGTTTAAATATTGCATAGGGATAAATTCTGAAGTTAGCATGTAAGGAGGAAATGGTTTATGTCAAAATAATTACTGAAATCCATAGGATAGTGCGAGGTTGAAAAATGATAATTCAGAGTCTCAGTAGGTCCTATGTAAGTAGTGTTTCCAACAATGTTAATAAAATTTAGCCATTTCTTCATCAGAATAACAACTGAAAAAGTGTTTAGGGAGTCATATTCACATGCATACCTACATCTTTCTCATTCACACACACACACACACACACACACACACACACACACACACACATGCATATATACCTCGTCTCATGCAGATTTGCAAAATACTAATGCTATGAGAAACACATCAAATTCATTTCTACTACCTCCCACACAATTTCAAATTCTGCATTTTTATTATTCAGTTAAAACATTCTCTAATTTCTGTTGTGATATCTTTGGTCAACAGTTTATGGTATATATTTCCTAATTTCCAAATACGCAGGGATTTCCAGTTATTTTTTGTCTTTAACTGAATTGTGTTATGGTAACAGACATAAACTGAATATTTATTTGTTAAGATATGAAAAAATTAGTTTTCACCTCAGTAAAAAGTCGGTTTTCATAAACATGAGCAACTTCTTCATGAACATATCTCCCCTGGCAAGGGAAACAAAAGCAAAAATGAACAAGTGGGACTATATCAAGCTGAAAAGCTTCTGTACAGCAAAGGACACCATCAGTAGAACAAAAAGACATCTTACAGTATGGGAGAATATATTCATAAAAAACGTATCTGATAAAAGTTTGACATCCAAAATATATAAAGAACTCATGCACCTTAACAAACAGAAAGCAAATAATCCAATTAAGAAATGGGCAGAGGACATGAATAGACACTTCTCCAAAGAAGAAATTCAGATGGCCAACAGGCACATGAAAAGATGCTCCACATCGCTAATCATCAGAGAAATGCAGATTAAAACCACAATGAGATATCACCTCACACCAGTGAGGATGGCCAACATCCAAAACACAAACAACAACAAATGTTGGCGAGGATGTGGAGAAAAGGGAACCCTCCTACACTGCTGGTGGGACTGCAAATTAGTTCAACCATTGTGGAAAGCAGTATGGAGGTTCCTCAAAAAACTCAAAATAGAAATACCTTTTGACCCAGGAATTCCACTCCTAGGAATTTACCCTAAGAATGCAGCAGCCCAATTTGAAAAGGACAGATGCACCCCTATGTTTATTGCAGCACTATTTACAATAGCCAAGAAATGGAAGCAACCTAAGTGTCCATCAGTAGATGAATGGATAAAGAAGATGTGGTACATATACACAATGGAATATTATTCAGCCATAAGAAGAAAACAAATCCTACCATTTGCAACAACATGGATGGAGCTAGAGGGTATTATGCTCAGTGAAATAAGCCAAGCCGAAAAAGACAAGTATCAAATGATTTCACTCATATGTGGAGTATAAGAACAAAGAAAAAATACTGAAGGAACAAAACAGCAGCAGACTCACAGAACCCAAGAACGGACTAATAGTTACCAAAGGGAAAGGGACTGGGGAAAATGGGCGGGAAGGGAGGGATAAGAGGGAAAAAGGGGCATTACGATTAGCAGATGTAATGTTGGGGGGGCACGGGGAGGGCAGTACAACTCAGAAGACAAGTAGTGATTCTATAGCATCTCACTACGCTGATGGACAGTGACTGTAATGGGGTTGGTGGGGGGGACCTGATGAAGGGGTAGTTTAATAACCATAACATTGCACATGTAATTGTAGATTAATGATAATAAAATAAATTATATTTTAAAAAAAGAGGCATCAGTCAAGGAGCAAAAAAAAAATTCGGTTTTATAAATTTGCGAACTCTCAGTGTGTGCTTGAATTAACAACATCAGTAAAAATTAGTGCTCTATATGGCCATAAATTTAAGTTTCTGATTATTTTGCCCAAAGCACTGATTCCTCTTTCTTTCTGATTGACCATCAGTTACTGAGACGTGTAAGTCCAACACCAACTGTATTGGTGGATTGTTCTGTTTTCTCTTATATGAAGCACTGTCAGTTTTTGCTTTGTATATGTCGAAGCCATGCAATTAAATGTTTATTAATTTAGAAGTGTTGTTTCTCCCTAATTAATTAAAACCTTTCATCACAGTGAAGTGACCTTTTAATCTAGTTTGTATGTGCCTCTTTGATATTAATATGGCCATTCCTACTTTCTTTTCTTTTGGTGTATGCATAGTATCTCTTTGCATGTACATCCACTTTATTCCCACTGTTTCCTAATTTATATATTTTTTTATAAATAGCAAATCATTAGATATTTCTTTCTAATCCAACGATCTTTCTCTTTAAATTGAAGCTTCAATTTCATATCCATTGAAAATAATCATTGATATCTTATGTCTGTATATATATTTATATGCATATAAATATATATATAATAACCAATAAAATCTTGTTATTTTATAAACATGAGAAGTCTTTTCGGGTCACTCACTATGTAGCTACTATTTCTGTTGCTCAGCTTTGTCTTTTTACGGTTGTGTTTTCATCGGACATCATTTTTCTTCTCCTGAAGAGCTGTCTTTACTATTTCAGTTGCTTGATTTTGTTGGTAGAATATTCTCTCAGGTTGGTTTTCACGGATTGTTCTTTATTTCACCCTCATTTTGGAAATATTTATTTGGTATAGAATTCGAGGTCGCTGGTTATTTTCTTTTATATTATTTGAAGACATCATTCAGCTGTGTTCTAGTTTGCACTGCTGTGATTGAGGACTTATCTGTTAGTCTATCGAATGCTCCTTTCCAATAAATTTCTTCTTTCCTGTAACTACTTATAACATATTCTCTTTATCTTTAGTTTTTGCTATTCTATGTCATCAAAATCAGACATATGAGTTTGTTTTTATTTATATTTCTTGGGATTGATTGGAATATTGAACATGTGCATTGTTATCTTTCATCAGTTTTGGGAACCTCTTAGTATTTCTTCATTTTTTGCATTAACTCTGTTTTCTCTGTTCTCTCCTGGCACTCCAATTAAATTTATATCAGACCCTTCTCTCTGCTTAGTGTATCTTTTATACTCCTATATATTTCTTTTTTTCTTTATGCTTCTTTCTATATCTCTAAGTTCATTAGTTCTTAATTTAGTTATGTTTTCAGAGAGTGTTTTTTGAATCTTTAAATAAATATTACCAATTGCTTTCTGAATTTTTTATCCTCAAATATTGGATGTCAGTCTATTGTTTTATTTCTATACTTCTTAGGAGTTTGTGCCTGTTTTCTGTTGTTTTGCTCTGTTCATACTGTTCTTTATCTGTGTACATGGTTTTTTACGATAATATCTTATTTCAAGGAGGATATTCTTTTGCTTTGCCAGGTACCTAGCAAAGTAGAGATTCAAAAATCACATTAATCGTATTTCAGGACCTGAGGTATTTCTGGACTATTCTGATGACTAGTAGCCTGGCTGCCACCCACTGAGGGCTGCTGTTTTTGGCATATCCTTACTCCGTTTTCCCGTTACCTGTCCTTGCCTCTACATTTTGTCCCTGTAGCCCGAGAGACAGTCAACATGCTATATGGTCTCTTTGCTGTTTCTTCTGTGTGGCAGGTGTCCCAAGGGCAAAGCAAACCCAAATGCTAGACTTATATCTCCAGATGACACTTTTCTCTTGGGTCCCGGCCCAGTAAACTCTTCTTTCTTTCTTGTAAGTCCTTGTTGTTTTTAACATTTTGTAAGAATTAAATGCAGTAGAAGGATTGGTTCAAATTATCCAGTCTGCCATTTTGAAAACAGAATCCTTCTCCAATCAATAATTAATTTTAAAACTTCATTTACTTAAACTTTCAGGATTCTACATTTTGATGCTTTATGGTTTGATGCTTTATGGGTCTATGTTCCTGTATTTTTCCTTTGGCTTTTGTAAAATAAGTCCTCATGATTATGAAACGCAAATTGTGTTTCCATGTTACATTTTTAAGAAAATACAATCCATTTTTTTAAGACTCAGACTGTTTTAATCAAGACAACAGTTGGTTGGTCTTCTAGAAAATATGGTCTAAATGTCAATTTACTTATGAGCCTATCTCCAAATACTCTGGCTAATTCTTCATTCTTCGCTCCCGTGGTACTTTGCTAGTTCTTCTTATCGCATTACATTGTATTACCAAGTGTATGCTTGGAAACATCCTCAGTAATAAGATGGAATATCATTAATATTTGTATCCACATTGTCTACCACAGAATCTGGAATTTAGTAAGCCTGCATTAAAAGATAACTTTTACTTCTAAGTCAGAAACGTTAATTGAGAAAAATCAAAAAATGACATTGAATATATTTGAACATATATCCCTTGCGTACAAAACCCACACACCAGTTATTAAGGCTCCTTTCCTCTTTTAATTTTTTTTTCCTGCTCCTTTGGATGTAGGATTGATCAGAAAGAATCTTGTGATTTTGATTTTAGTGTGTGATTTAGGTTTGTGAGAGACCCAGCTTCCTTCTGAAAAAGGCATAGAGACATTTCTCCTGCATTATTAAAGCACATGCATTATTCTCTTTGAATTGATTCAATGTTCAGAGTAAATAATGTAGAGATGTTGAGGATTACAAGAACATAGTCTCAAATTTTGTTCTTTGACACCTTATTTTTTAATCAGATCATCTCTTTTTGAGAAGATAGAAAGACCTTCAGGCCATACAATTTCTGTAGCCTGGTGGTCCACCTGGTCGTGATTCTAACCCCTACAACTGCTGTTACCATTTGGGTCCCTGATATCAATAACAGTACCTGGCTCTCCAGTGATTGAAAATTTTGTCCAAGTGCAAACATCAGGCTCTTTAATCCAGCCAAGAACAAGACATTCAGGCACTCAGTCTACTCCCATCTACCCTGTTCTGCTTGAAACTCGCTCTTCTCCCCTGGGAGATAAACTACAAGTGCCGAATAGGAAAAAAAGAGAGGGAAGAAAAAGAAATATGTTTGAGTTATTTGAAGAAGATGGATCAAATCTTAGCTAAGTGACTTTTTCGCTTTGCTTCCCAAGACCACCACCATTGCAATGAATGATTATCAGGAATCCTGTGGAAGTTCAGTTTCCAGAGACCTTTGCAATAAATATATTGTAAATGCTGAGGGTGTCTTATTTGGTGCTTTTAGTCCCCCAGCCTTTAAATGGCCTATTGCTTGTGCTTTTGTGGCATATAAGCATTGATGTGTATTTCATAAGAGTTTTTAGATTCCAGGTTAAAAACAAACATATGATACGCTCTACTGAGATTTTAAAGGTCCACAGAACAAATCATTGTGTTACTAGTTTTATTTAGAAGTATCACTCAACCTTTTTCTTGATCATATTATTCAACTCTTTGTTGACTGATTCCAAATTGTCATTGAATATTCTATGTAGCAGTGTAAACATTTTTATGTAAAGTGATTCTACTACTTGAAAGTCAGCTTTATTGAGTTTCTTTGTTATGTAAATGTAAAATTCAAAGGGGTTTGAAGTCAGTATTTTTATAACTCACATGCAACTTATATAGCTTATGACTAAAGATTAAAGTGTTCAGTCCAGCCACCATATGATGTGTATGAAAATATTTATTACACTAAAAATGTTAAAAAATTTTAGCAATTATACAAGGTGAAAGTTTTCATTTTTTAGTATTTCTAACTGGGAATCATACTTCCTGGAGAGGCAGTTTATGGCGTATACGCCATCATGAATCTTCACTTTACCTTCAAATGCACGACTTTACGCCATGGACATCCCGAGGGGTTTACATTGATTTAGATGTTATCTGTGATTTACAGAAGATCTGAATTTAGTGAAGATGAAACCCAAACTATAAAAACATTAAGCATTTACTCTAGTGAGTTGGGAAAATTATGCTGAAATTCATAAACTCAGAATAGCTTGAATAAGCTAGGAAAAGTTTATTTGCTAAATTAAATATGCTGTGTAGTATTTTGTAAAAGGATATTTCCTTTTTACTCCCTTTGGGGATGACTTCTTCCCTGTACCTACAGTTTTGTTTCATGTGGAAGATTCTTCAGTGACAACACACCAGGTGGCTCTCCAGTGGTGCAGTCACTTCTCTGCGGAAGGAGTCGGGACTCAGATGGGTGCGGGAGGCCCAGAGCCGCCAGAACCCAGCACCTGTCTTCTTTCTACAGAGAGTTCCTCCCCCGTAGGGAATGTGTGTTTTCCTCTGCTTCTCTGTGACTTGGAATCTAATGGGCAACACTCCCTGCCCAAATAAGAGGAGAGCGTAGCACGGCTTGTGACTAGGGGGGAGATAAGGTGTGTTGAATTCTAGGGTTCAGGAGGTAGACAAGTCACTGGCATGTGTAAATAAGTTATATTTTTGTCTGTCTACTTTATCAGTAATAACATATTTTGGTCTTCCTACTGCTACACTTTTATTTCTGAACTGCTTCTGAATTTCACAGGGAAAAAAAGGTGGTATCGATTGCCACCCCATTAGCTTTCCAGGAGAATAATGACACAGTCAAATTGTTGAAATTCATTTTCTTACACTTATATCTTGATTTGTGTGTATATCTCTTTCCTGAAGTTATCTGAACGAATAAACATCGTCAGTGACACATGAAGAGAAAAGTATTTTGGGGGTTGTTGATGAATATGATGAAAGCCATTGGAGTTTGGAAAAAATGGAACTGAGTGGAAATACGAGGACATTGATCATCGTGGCGTGTCGGGGCCAGGAGGGAATCACATGCGAGGAGCGCCTGTCATCCAGCTCCATTGCTCTATTGTGGGCGGAACGTCGGTGTGACGGAGACTTGCTAGGTGCTGCTCGGCCGGTTTCCTCTTTCTGGCAACTCAGCAAAAAGGGGGAAACTACCTTTCTAAGCCTCCTTTTCAGATGAGCTGCGGTCATGTCTAAGGTTGATGTTCTGTTATTGAGGGACAGTTGGTAGTGAGATCTCATTCAGCTATTAGCACCCGTCAACTTTTAAATGGGTTTATAGTTCATGTAAGTTACTATTTCTGGGAAGTTTTATTCTCCGAAATTTCATATTGCTATAGCTTTCTAGGGTCTCTAAATCCCATTTAGTGCTGAAATAAGCCCATAATGTATTGAAATTTCATACCTGCTGCATTTATATAATCATGAACAATCTGTTCTAATATGATATATAATTCTTTTCTGCATATGGTGGTATAGTATAAAATGTATATAGTGGAGTTCAAAAACAAAGGATGTCAGCAGTCACAGCGATAATATATTTTGCACAGGGAAGTTTTTTCATGCATGCCTTTTCTGCGACAGAAATGAGATCTAAAGTAAACACGTGAGGCATCAAAAGGCATAAAACAGGATTCGAGCTGCAGATGGAAAGATCTGCAAGGCCAGAGAACAAGGCTGTCCGATCTGCCATGGACAAAAATCTTGCAGTTTGATAGTTGTTTTCTAAATACATTTTATATTTAATTAAATGCCAAAGTGTTCTGTCATCATGTGTGTCTCTTGGTCTGTTTGAGAAAACAAGCACACATATATTAGAATAAAAAGTTTAAAATACTCATTTTCTATTACAACAAGGATAATTATTTCCCAGACTTATTTCATCTCTGAAATCTTATGACTACTCTGGCTTTTCTTCCCCCTATGACTCTACTAAATCCGTTCTATCAAGGGTCTGTTCTTCCTTCGATATTTTATTTATATAGTATTTCTTTTAAAATAATTTGTTTCAGCATGATTTATTTGTGATATAGTATACATTAGCTGTTTTAGTACAGACTCACTGATATTTTCAAGAATTCAGATGTTTAATCCATGATGTTTGTTTTTCACAGATATCCCAATATAACAGATAAATGCCAAGCCTGGTCGGCATTCTTCCGTCTCGGAGTCTGTGGGTCAGACACATGGGACACCAGCCCCCAGGAGCTGGAGGTGTCATCCATATATCCCTGAGGATGGCCCTAGGGAGGAATGTCTGGCATGACCCTGCCTGTGCAGGTTGGGACTTTGGGCAGCTCCTGGGAGGTACCGTGGCTTCAGCAGGACAGGGACCTGGTGAGAAAAAGAGGCCTGAGCTCAGTTCTCGTCTCCTCAGAGCTGGGACCCTGGTGACATTGCCAAAGAGCGAGGGGAGGGCTCTGGTGGAGATTTGTGTACTCACGCACAGCAAGGGCCAGGAGGGTGGGCAGTCAGCAGCCAGAGGGGCATGTGGGCGTGTCTGAATGCAGGGAGGGGCCCAGGACATGGAACCTTGAAGAAGTGATGTCACTGGTGACACGCCCAGTAGAACCTGGATTGTGACCCGGTGCCCAGTTCCTGGTGGCAGACCCCAGTCCTGCTCACTTGACCAGCGACGCTCGACAGAGCAACATGCGGTCTTGTTGTGCGGAGCCTTCTGAAGGCATGGGAGTCAGGGAGGCCAAGAGGGAGAGTCTTCCTGCTCGCTGCAGGCGTTGGCTCAGGAACCACCTCCGGTGCCTCTGTCCATGTTGTCTGAGGAACCCCGAGGTAAACAGGGCAGCCCAGAGTGGGCCACTCCAGGGCCAGGCCACAAGTGTGATCCATCCCGGGCTGACCATCCACTCAGCCCCTTCTGTGTGTGTGCGGTGGGTGTGGGGCTGGGTGGGACGGAAGGCTGGGGAGGAGGGGGGCGGTCAGTGTCACAGCTCTGGTCTCATCATTCAGGATCTGGAGGTGAGTGTTGGGACCAGGTACTTCCACCCACATTTAATCCTGAGCCCCAGGGGGTGTCCTCTCCTTCCCTCAGGGACTGGATGTCTATGCAGATAGCCCTGTGTGTCTGATCTTGGGGGCAGGGTTTGGGATCCACATTGCCCCCTGCGGGGAGGTCCAGGCAGCCCCAGGTGCCGCCTCCCCAGCTACCAGGCACTGGCTTTGCAGAGCTCCACCCTGGGGAGCGTGGAGGAGCTGGGGCAGGCTGCCTACACCCAGGACCCTGTTCCAAACCTGGCAACCTGCCAGGGCCCTCCCACGGCTTCCCAGGACAGTGGCCGACAGCCCCGCTCCAGAGGGCCTGGAACCTAGTTCCCTGGGGGCACCCCATCCTCTCCTTGCTCGCATCCCAGGGGGCTGGGGGCTCTCGGGTGAGGTGCAAACCTCCCTCATCCTGGTGGTTCCTGGGTTTCCCACCGACTATATCCCTGCTGCCCCCTCAGCATGAAGATGAGTCTCCTCTCCGTGGGACTGAGGTCCCCAAGCTCAGGGATCCCCTGACAGGCGTGAGGAGGAAGTGGAGAAAGCGCACGGTACCCGTGGATCCAGCTACAAACATCAGCTGGAGCCCTCCTGAGTCCCCACTCCCTCCCGAGGATGCTGACCAGCCGACCACGGACCACCGGCGCCCCCGGTGAGCACCCACCCACTCCTCGGCACAGTCAGGCCTCTGCCCCCGGCCCGCTGTGTGTCTTGAGTGTCCCCATATGTGTCTGAGCTGCAGCGTCCTCCTCCGACAGGCAGGGTGGCTGGCGATCAGCCTGTTAGGGGGCCCACGGGGAACACGGGAGGAGCCGTAGTGGGGCTCTCCTGGCTCTGGGCGCTGCAGAAAGGACGGCCGGCCAAGCTGGGCCACTTCAGGGCTTACTTCTCTGCACCCGATGAAAAGCCTCTGGCCTCCCCGTCAGTGGCCTGAAGCCCGGCTCAATCTGGAAAAGTGCATGGAAAGCAGCCTTTGGAACAGAGGCTCGTGATTCCCTGTGGCTGGACCCCGTCCTTGTCCTCACCGTGGCCACGTGAGGGACCTCTGGGGTCCGCAGAGGGGTACCTGGGCAGGTTCTGGTAGGACTTCCTTCAGCAACAGTAGGTATGCAGCACCCGCTGTGTGCAGACCCTCTGGGGACCCTTAGCCTAACTGAGTGAAGGAAGCAGACACAATGCTGGGACGCCGTCCCGGGTGGAGTCGGGCAGTCACTCTAGGCCTCATTCCAGGTCACGGCTGGGGAGCATCGCGGGCGGTGCCCTCCCAGCCTCCTCACGTACTGGGGGGCATGACGACGGGCCAGAGGAGGAACTGACAATGTGAGCATTCACTGGGCCCAGGGGGGCACTGCCCGTCATCTCACAGAACGGGGGGAGGCGGAGTTGGGGGCCTGGGGCAGGGGGAGCACAGCAGAAGCCAGCAGGTCACTCGTCTTTGGATTCGGGAGGATGGGAAAGGATGGGGTCCCAGGACAGACACCCAGGGTCAGGAAGGGGGAGGGGCAGTTGCCCGGACAGGCCGGGGAATGCAGAGCGGCCTGGGCCACACAAAGGGGGGCCGGGAGGGCAGTGTGGCTGGAGAGACCAGGCTTCTCACTCTGCCACCCCCAGGCCTTCTCCCAGCCCCAGGATGGGACAGGCTATGCGCCATGCCTGGGAGCCCGAGCCTGTGCCCAGCACCCTCCACGACAGCCAGGCTTCACCCACCCAGGAGGGCCAAGTCGTCCACCACTTGGTCCAGGAGGAGCACCTGGGGCCCACGGTGGCAGGGCTGGAAGGTGAGCGGCTGCAGCCAGGGCACCATCTGGGGTGGGCTTCCCGGACCGGGGTTCTCTTCCAGGCAGGGAGGGCTTTTCTGTCCTTGGAAAGGTGTGGGAATCAGCCCCTTCCTCTGTGTCCTGTTCCAGAACCAGATCGGGTGGGACGCTGCCCGTCCGTCCTACGTCAGGAGGGCTTTGAAACCCCTGTGCTGGAGCTACAGCCGGCGCCACCTGCTTCAGCCCCTGACGTGCCAAAAGATGTCCCAGCAGTGTCCTCAGCCCCAGTGCCAGGCCCCGAGCTGGAGCCCCCCAGCCCCTGTGCCCTGAGCACCTGGGACCTCCCAGGAGTGTCCTCAGCCCCAGTGCCCGGCCCCGAGCTGGAGCCCCCCAGCCCCTGTGCCCTGAGCACCTGGGAACTCCCAGGAGTGTCCTCAGCCCCAGTGCCCGGCCCCGAGCTGGAGCCCCCCAGCCCCTGTGCCCTGAGCACCTGGGACCTCCCAGGAGTGGTCTCAGCCCCAGTGCCAGGCCCCGAGCTGGAGCCCCCCAGCCCCTGTGCCATGAGCACCTGGGACCCCCCAAGAGTGGTCTCAGCCCCAGAGCCAGGCCCCGAACGGGAGCCCCATGAGCCTTCAGGCCCAGGGCCCGTGGCACCTACTGGAACGGCACCGGGCCTAGCAGAGCCAGATCCGGGCCCGGAGCCCACTGACCTCTGTACCAGGAGCACCCATGATGTGCCACAAAAGGAGAAGCCAGCCATCCTGGAGTATTTCTTCTGCCTCGTGGCCCAGCAGCTGACCCTGATCTGTGCGGTGAGTGGAGCGGGCTCTCCGGGATGGGGGTGGCCTTCCCTGTGTCATGGGCTGTGCACACCTGCCGTTCCCTCCTGTGATCTGCGCCCACGTCCACGCTTCCCCAGGGACTCACCATGTGCCCTGAGATACTCTCATCCCCAAGCCTTCACTGACCACACGGGGACAGTGGGGCTGGCACTTAGGGGTCTCTGCAGACCAATGAGGAGGAGCAGAGTTAAGGTGGGTGGGGCCGGGCTGGGCGGGGAGGGGCAGGGCAACGGAGGATTCTCAGGTGCTGCTAGGGTCTTAGGTCCTCGGGCCATTGGCCTGCAGGCCTCTACAGCCTCTGAACTTGAGAGAATCCTGCCATGGACCTGACTGCGTGGGACGCGGACACCAACAGAGGCCCTGGGTGGAGTTGCTTCCGGGGAAACTGCACCTGAGTGGGGAGCGGGATCCACGAGGTGGCAGAATGGGGGGCAGATGCCCCAGGTTGGGCAGGATGAGCTGCCTTGTGTGGCAGGGGGGAGGTGAGTGAGGGTGCCTGTGAGCTAAGCCCCTCTGCTCCCCACCACTGTGGGGTCCTGTACACCTGGTCCTGGACGCCTCTGTGGATTGGGTCGGAAGCCCGGATGGCCACAAGGCTCACAGCACATCCTCAGCTGCCTGGGCTCCAGCTCTTACCAGTGACTGGGCCTGGGCACAGGGGCACCAGGGGCACAGCTGCATGACCCTCCCTTGTGATCCCCAGGGACTGTACACCGGCTTATCTGATACCCCGTGTGAGACCTACATACCAAAACAGCCACAGACGGGAGGCATGGTGCTCATGTCCGCCACCGTGCATACGGTCCTCTGGGGATTTCATTACTTGGTGAAGTTTGTCACCACCACCTGCCTCAGGACCCCAAGCGTGACGGACCGGGAGAGGGCCCGAGTGGTGGAGTTCTGGATCCAGGTGGCCCAGGTATGTGATGGGAGGGCCCCCGGGGTCCATCCCTGCATCTTGGGAACTGCTCCCCTCCTTTGCCAGCTCTCAGGATGGGTGCCTGCAGTCTGCCCTGCACGGTCCCTGGGCCCCTCCTGGCAGGGGTGTGCGGACCTGGACTCGCAGGCCCCAGGGGTGGGACAACCATACCTGGCCCCTTCCTTGGGTTGAGCTACAGTCCCCACCCAGGAGGGCTGCTCAGCAGGCAGCAGGTGTGCTGGGCTCCCTGGGGGTCTGTCTCCTTACGGACAGGAGTTCATGGGGGACACAGGCAGAGAGGCAGGCCCCGTCTCAGCTCTGTCTTCCCTCCCAGGAGTGTCTGGACCTCAAGACTTACCTGGCCCTCCATGCCATCCTGTTGGCCCTGCAGTGTCGTGCCATAGATCGCCTTAAAAGCACCTGGGGACATGTTTCCAGGTGCGTAGTCCTGTCCCTGTGCCCAGGGCACCTGAGTGGACAGAGACGCCCCTAGGTCTGGCAGTGTCCCCTCAGTCGGCTGGAACTCCCTGGGAGGTGGCAGAGTCTATGGACAGGGATGGCGGGCTCCTGGAGCCCCTGTGGTTTAGGCCACGGGTACCCCCGGAGGAATCAGTTTCCTTCAATGTCGGGTGTGGGTTGAAGCCAATTGGAGATTTTGAGCATGTGTTCTGCAGCAGGAGGTCTGCCCCAAGGACAGCAATGGGGCCCAAAGCGGATTCATCCCCGGGAGAACTGGGAATGGAGGTCCTGGGTGGAAACGTGCAGCCCCCTCCCCAGGCCATGGATTCCCCTGGGCTCAGGGCCATGGTGGAAAGCCTCATGCAGGCTAGTGGGTCTTCTAGGACCTCCAGGAAAAGGGGTCTCCCCCCAAACTCTCCACCTGCTGGCCACATGTCTCACTCCTCCTCTCCCCTCCCCTTAGCAAGAGCCTTAGAATGTTTCAGAAGATCAAAAATGACCCATGGGTTAACAGGAAGCTGCTCCTCCAGGTAAGTGGAGGCTGGAGGTCTGGAAGGAGGGGGTTCTTGGGGCAAGTCCTGTGCTGTGTTGTGGCCCCGCCTTGGGGCAGACTCGAGGTGTGCGAGGTTAGAGGGGGGAGCTGATGGGGGAAGGAGAGTCCCCCAGGCTCCCGAGGGCCCTGTTTGTCTCCCTCCCTGGGTCCACTTGAGTGGGGCCCTGGCACCCAGTGAGGACCCAGAGGACAGGCCCCCGGTCAGGGCTGGCGCAGGCGTGGGGTCGGCAGCAGGGGCGGGGCCTGTGGCTGAGCAAGGCCGGCCTCTCCCCTGGGGCCCCTGAGCCCGTCACTGCCCCTCTGGAGACTCGGGCTCCTGATCTGGTCATGGAGGGCTGTCACCCTGGGGTGCGGGCCTCCCAGGGGAGCAGGGTCCAGGGAGCACAAGATGGGCTTCAGCTTTGCGCCCGCCCCACCTGGTCGCGTGAGGGGAGCCGTGCTGATAGCCAGGTGACACTGAGTGCTCAGGGCACCTGGGAGGCAGAGGGATCTCCCCTGACACTCTCAGATCGAGGGGCCACGGCCCAAGGACACCCATGATTCTGTGTGTGCTGGAGCTGGGGTCGCTCTAGGCTGAGAGCCTGCTGGATGTGGGGACGGCATAGGCGCCCGGGGACTCGGGCAAGGCATCCATCAACCAAGGTCTGGTTGTGGGAGGCCACGTGGGAGGAGAGCATGCGCACCTGAGTGTCCTGGGCCTTGCAGGAGACGATCTCCATGCTGTTTCAATGGCACCACGGCCACATGACACCCCATCACAGGAGGAGGAAGGTGAGTGGCGTGGCCAGGGTCAGGGTCGTGGGGTGACCCTGTACCTGCTCCTGGTGCCACCAGCCC
This sequence comes from Smutsia gigantea, assembly GCA_032199065.1. Lineage (NCBI taxonomy): Eukaryota > Metazoa > Chordata > Mammalia > Pholidota > Manidae > Smutsia > Smutsia gigantea. The sequence continues at coordinate 17,238 of JAVSCE010002158.1, forward strand.
TGAGCGGCCAGCACTGGGGTGAGCAGGAGGAGGGTGAGAGCAGCTGGGTACAGGGGGAAGTTGGAGGACAGGTGCAGGGACCACAGGTCCTGGGATTGGTCCAAAGCCAGCCCTGGGATTGCCGGGGACCTGAGCGCAGAGTGAAGGGATGTTAGGGAGGCAGCACAGGGTGGTCCAAGGGAGCTGGTGGCTGCAGGTGTGGTGTTCAGGGGAGGCTCTATGGGTCCTCCTGAGGCAGGCGGGGACTCATGATATCCCAACCCCGGTGGCACAGGGCGAGGCCACCTTCCTCAAATGGTTTCTGGATGACCTGGTTGAAGAGAAACTCCTGGAATATGAGGAGGTGAGTGAGCCCAGAAGGGCACAAGGGGGGCAGGATGGTGAGCTTTTAGAGAGGAGAGAGCCCCCCCAGTGAGCCCGGACCTCTCAGCACCGAGCCACTATCCCCCTCCTGAGAGTCTCCCCTCCACCCCAGGAGCTGGGCTTCTTGGAGAGGACTGCCAGAAGGACCCCCCTATCCCCGGTCCTGGCCCCAGGGCACGCGGGGCTTCAGGCTCCAGGAGGCAGCCTCTGAGCAGGACTGGCCTCCCCCTCAGGCCCTGCATGGGCGGGGGGCGGGGAATGGCTACTTCAGGGCAGGAAGCACATCAGGGGGCTGGCAGTGCCCTCCCCCCTGAGGTCTCAGCTCCCCAGTGCAGTCTCCGCTTCTCCATAGCCCCAATCCTGGGCCAGGTCCAGGTGCTGTTCCTGGACAGGCCTGCACCTTGGGGGGCCCTGGCGGTCCTTCAACTTGAGAAAAGGTGGGGATGTTCCAGACTTGTTCTGGGCTCAGGGGGCTGTTTCTGATGCACTTTGGTTGCCTTCCTGCCGTCAAGACCCCCTGGGAAGGACCCTGTCCAGCCCATCCCCTGGGTCTAACATGTCTTGAGAGAGTTAACCTGGAGGAGGAGCTGAAGACCCAACAGTGGGAATGGGCAGGGCTGGACGGTATTGGGGGGAAGGAGGGTTCCGATATGAGCAAAGATCTGGAACCATCCCAGGGCCCCACTCCTCACCCCCCTCCTTGTCTGCATCCTGTCCTTCCTCTGCCCCAGGTCGCTAGCCTCCACAATGAGATCATGACATACCAGCACATAGCCATGATGTATAAACTGCAGCCGGAGGAGTGCTTCATGTCCTTTCTTCAGGCCGTGGAGCTTCTGGATGAGGATGAGAGGTGAGTCCGGTAGGACTCAGGTGTGGGCTCCAACTGCCGGCAGGCTCTGGGAGAAGGGCCCCCTGACATGGGGCTCCAGGGGCTCACAGGTGGCCCTCTGTCCTGCAGTTACATCCTGTCCTGCCAGCTGGAGCCCCCAGGCCAATAGGCCGCCAGAAAGCGAGTGTTACACTTCTTCACGTCCCACTGGGTTTAAACTTACCGATGCTCAGGATTAAAGATGGCAGCGTCAGAGGTGAGACAGAGGCTTCCTCCTAATACCGCTTATAATACGAAAGTATAACTGATACAACTATGCCTGAAAGAGCAACAAACAGGAAAGAGGACTGCACCAAAGTGCATACACCTGGAGACAAGAGCGGATCTCACAGAACAGGGTAACGTACTAAAGCTGTGGCCCAGTAGGACCCAAGCCCTTCCCCCGAGCACAGCTCACCAGCTAGAGGAAGAGAAACGAAGCAGGAAGGGAGTGAAGACCTGGGACTGCTGAATACCTAACTCCTGAGATTTGCTCTGGGAGCACAAACCTACATTTCATGGTGCTTGCATGATACTCTCACAATTAGGGGGGTGGAAAGCTAAGACAGGCAGAATTCCTGGAGAAACTGAGATTCCAGCTGCTTGTGGAAAGCAGGGATCCATATCTGGCTGCTCCTGGACAAAAGAAAGGCAGGCAGTCTGAGAGACTTCCTAACAAGGAAGCCCTTAGCAAGAGGACTGCTAACGGGGCAAGGATTGCACAGAGCTTACTGCTCAGGAGAAAGGACAGGTAGACAAACTTGTCCAGGTACACTCTGCCCAGCAGGTTGGGAGCTGTCACGATCTAAAGGTGCTCCAGCTCCCTGGCTGGCTACACAGCTCCAAGAACCACCTCCGTGACAGCAGCCTACTGCGCATTTCTCCTGGCCAGCCCCACCTGCCTCACAAACTGGCAAACCTTACCCTGGCGTTAGGCCAGCCAGAGGGAAGATCTGTCTATAGCAACTACAAACGCAAAGCATAGAGGCTTGTACATGTGTGCTCGGCCCACTGGTTCAGATAGAAAGTGTCTTTGAGGAGGTAATTGCTGAAAACTTCCTCAGTCTGGGGAAGGAGATAGTCTCTCAGGCCATGGAGATGCACAGATCTCCCAACATGAGGGACCCAAGGAAGACAAAACGAAGACATAATAGTAATTAAAATGGCAAAGATCAAGGATGACAACAGACTATTAAAAGCAGCCAGAGAGAGAAATAAGATCACATACAAAGGAAAGCCCATCAGGCTATCATCAGACTTCTCAGCAGAAACCTTACAGGCCAGAAGGGAGTGGCATGATGTATTTAATGCAATGAAGCGTAAAGCCCTTGAACCAAGATTACTTTATCCAGCAAGATTAGCATTTAAATTTGGAGGATGGATTAAACAATTCCCAGATAAGCAAAAGCTGAGAGAATGTAGGTCCCACAAAAAATCTCTACAGTGTATTTTGGAGGGACTGCTATAGATGGAATTGTTCCTACGGTTTAATAGCTGTCACCAGAGGTAATAAAACCACAGTAAAGAAAGTAGAACAGCTAATTACTAAGAAAATGCAAAATTAAATTAACTATCCCCAAAGTCAATCAAGGGATAGACAAGCAATACAGAATATGATACCTATATATAAAGAATGGAGGAGGAAGAAAAAGGAGAAAAAAAAAAGGAACCTTTTGATTGTGTTTGTAATAGCATATTAAATGAGTTAAATTAGACTCTTAGATAGTAAGGAAGTTAACCTTGAACCTTTGGTGACCACGAATCTGAAGCCTGCAATGCCAATAAGTACATACCTATCGATAATCACCCTAAATGTAAATGGACATTTTCAAGAAAAGATCATATCGTAGGCCACAAAAAGAGCCTTGGGAAATTCAAAAAGATTGAAATTGTACCAACCAGTTTCTCAGACCACAAAGGAGTGAAACTAGAAATGAATTACACAAAGAAAATGAAAAATCCCACAAACACATGGAGGCTTCACAACATGCTCCTAAATAACCAATGGATCAATGACCAAATAAAAACAGATCAAGCGATATACGGAGACAAATGACAACAATCATTCAACACCGCCAAATCTGTGGGACGCAGCGAAGGCCATGCTAAGAGGAAAGTGTATTGCAATACAGGCCTACCTCAGGAAAGAAGAACATCCCATATGAGCAGTCTAAACTCACAGTTAATGAAACTAGAAAAAGAAGAACAAATGAGACCCAAAGTCAGTAGAATAAGGGACATAATAAAGATTAGAGCAGAAATAAATAAAATGAGAAGAATAAAACAATAGATCAATGAAAGCAAGAGCTGCTTCTTCAAGAAAATAAAGAAAATAGATAAACCCCTAGCAAGACTTATCAAGAAAAAAAGAGTCTGCTCACATAAACAGAATCAGAAATGAGAAAGGAAAAACCACTACGGACAGCACAGAAATATAAAGAACTATTAGAGAATGGGAGAATATATTTGTAAATGACATATCTGACAAGGGGTTAACATCCAAAATATATAAAGAACTTACATGCCTCAACACCCAAAAAACCAATAACCTGATTAAAAAATGGGAGGAGTATATGAAGAGACAGTTCTCCAAAGAAGAAATTTAGATGGCCAACAGACACATGAAAAGATGCTCCACTTCACTAATCATCAGGGAAATGCAAATTAAAACCACAATGAGATATCACCTCACACCAGTTAGGATGGCCAACATCCAAAAGACTAAGAACAACAAATGCTGGCAAGTATGTGGAGAAAGGGGAACCCTCCTATACTGCTAGTGGGAATGGAAGCTAGTTCAACCATTGTGGAAAGCAGTATGAAGTTTCCTCAAAAAACTAAAAATAGAAATACCATTTGACCCGGAAATCCCACTCCTTGGAATTTACCAAACAATACAACTTCTCAGATTCAAAAAGACATATTCACCCGTATGTTTATCGCAGCACTTTTTACCATAGCCAAGATATGGAAGCAGCCTAAGTGTCCATCAGTAGATGAATGGATAAAGAAGAGGTGGTACATATACACAATGGAATACTACTCAGCCATAAGAAGGAAACAAATCCTACCATTTGCAACAACATGGATGGAGCTGGGGGGTATTATGCTCAGTGAAATAAGCCAGGCGGAGAAAGAAATACCAAATGATTTCCCTCATTTGTGGAGTATAACGACGAAGCAAAACTGAAGGAACAAAATAGCAGAGTCAGAGACTCCAAGACGGACTAGTGGGGACTAGTGGTTACCAAAGGCGAGGGGTGTGGGAGGGTGCGTGGGGAGGCAGGGAGAAGGGGATTAACAGGTATTATGTTTAGTGCACATGGTGTCGGGGATCACAGGGAAAACAGTGTAGCACAGAGAAGGCAAACAGTGAATCTGTGGCCTCTTACTACAGTGATGGACAGTGACTGCATTGGGGTATGGGTGGGGACTCGATAATATGCATAAATGCAGTAACCACATTGTTTTTTCATGTGAAACCTTCATAAGAGTGTATATCAATAATACCTTAATAAAAAAAAAGACATGCTCAGTCAGAGCGTAGCAGTGTATGTATGCACAAGATATATGGATATTGAAATAAAAAAGTGATTCGACTAAAAAAAAAAAACTTACTGGCCAGGGCCAGGTGAGTTTCCGGGCTGGGTGATCATCGGCAAGGGGTGGGCTGCTCCCCAGCCTGAGGGAAGCTTCAGGCCACGTTGGGTGTGGGGGCGTCCTACAGACAGGGGGCTGGGATCCCAGCTCCCCTGCTGACCAGTCCTGTCAGCCTGAAGGGGATCCCCTCCCTCTCTGGGACCCAGCTCCCTCCTCTGTGGGTAGGGGATGCTCGTGAGCCTTCCAGTGACAGGGACCCTGGGGTGCTGGGAATGGACAGAACCCTCCGCACAGGGTCAGGAGCGCCGAGGGCAGTGGGGATGGGGTGCAAGCAGGATAACGGGGGGAACCTGGGATCACCCGCCTCTTCTGTTCACCTGCGTGGCCCTGGAGCTGCTGTCATCGGGCCTGCGGCCCAGCGGGTGCCCTGGCTGCGTGCGGAGGAGAGCATCCCCTTCGGGCAGGCGGCACCTGGCACCCCGGGACCCTAGTGGGCTCGCTGCTCCTCTTCCTCCCGCTGCTCCTCCTCAGCCTCTGCGGGGGCAGGTGCTCCGGCACCTCCGTTGGCAGCCTGTGGCAGGTGCCCAGGCTGCCGCTGCATCCTCGAGGGCCCATACATAGCCGAGGCCAACCTGGCCACCTTCATGCTGTGTTCTCCCCTCTGCTCGTGGCCCATGGGACAGTGGCAAGCCGCCCCACCGTGTGGAGGATGTCCCCCTTTGTGCAGGTGGCCTCCCGCGGTGACGCCAATTGCTGCCTGGGCGCCGTCAGCCACCGAGTCGTAGCCACAGGCTCCCAGGAAGAGGTGGGGGCCGCCCTCACCAGGCCCAGGCTTTCCCGGGATGGACACGGACACGGTGCAGTGCTGTGTGGGGCCACCGCCCCCTGGGTGCCCAGCAGAGGGGGCCCTGATCTAGCCCAGGCTGTCCTCTCCTCTGTCCTCCCCGTGTAAGGTGCTCAGGATGAGCGGGGCGCTCTGAGCTCCAGGCTGGCACACCTTCGCCACACTGGGGAGGGCTGTCCCAACAGAAACTGGACCTTATTTCCTGTCACCCATAGGTTATGATCAGACACCAAAATCTATTGATAGAAGCCCCGGGGTCTGTCTTCACATTGTGATCACCACTGCAGATGTAACCCCAGTAGATCCCTGGGCTGCCGGGCCCCAGTCTAGCACTGTCCCATTGAATGAGACACAGCTGCTCCACACATTCCAGAAAATTCCTTTTCAAAAACCGTTGAACTTAGTCTCTCAAAGCACCTCCAAGAGGTACATCCCTTCCATTGGGGGGCCTTCTCTGAGCCCAATTCCTCCATGCTTCACACCTCAGAGCCCCCACCAATGCCCCCAGGTCCCCCAGTCCTCCTCCATGGTGCCCCTCAGCCGTCCAGCCCCAGGCCAGGCTGATGTGAGGCCCATGGTGTCCTGCTCATGGCCCCTGGCTGAGTGGCCTGACGTCTGTGACAAAAGGCTGGGAGGCCGAGCGGAGGCACGTGGCTCTGATTCTCCCCGTAACGCTCCCCCAGGGCCCTCAGGATGTATTCCCCTCCCAGGAAGGGAGGGCTGGCCTGCAGGGGAGTTCCCGGATCAGCACAGACACCCCCATGGGGGCTCCAGCTGGAGACAGTCTCCAGGGCTTATGCTGCAGGTGCAGCCCCAGACTGGGAGTGGGGAAGTGGACGTGGGCCCTCCTGACAGCCTCAGGTGACCAGGTGACAGGAGGTAAAGTCGGGACACCCAGGCCACCCTCCTTCCCCTCGCCCTGCCCACAGCACCGTTGGAGCCACCTGCCTGCACGGTGGTCCCAGGGATGACCTCTAGCTCCCCGGCCACATATGGAGGTAGGTTTGGGCAGAAGGAAGGCAGACAGGCCTCTGGCAGCTCAGTCACCCAGGTCAGACCTGTCTTCCTGCACGGCCCACCAGCTTCAACCTGAGACAGAAGAGCTTCTGGGCCCGAAACAAAGCAGGAGCCCTGGGCCTGCTGGGTGGTCACTGGGGCTAGCGGTCCATCCTGCCCCGGGTGTGTGCGGGTGCCCCATGCATGCCAGGGCCTGGTCTGCTGCTGCTGGGACACCAGGCCCACACAGGCGCCTGGCCACCCTGACTGTGGCTGCAGCGCCCCTGCCCCACCCGACGTGTGCTGGGGAGGTGGCAGGGCCCTCTGGCACCTGGTGCGCTGCTCTGTGCCCAGGCATGGGGCTCTGGGACTGCCCATCATCGGGCTCCTCAGAGAAGCCATGTGTTTGAGGCTACAAGCAGCATCGATGCCACCAGCTGCTGCTCCAGGGGCAAGGACGTCAGGAACCTGTCCCGTCCTCTGTTTCAGTGCAGAGCTCCTCTGGGTGCCAAGTGTGTGGACACAGCGTCAGCCCCTCCCTTCAGGGGAGGCCTGTTGGCCAGAGGGGCAGCTGGCCACAGGACAGGGGAGGCCCTGGCCCTGCCTCTGCCTCTGTTCCCTTCCCAGCACAGAAACTGTGGGGCATGGAGCCTCACCCCACCTGGTCCGGCCCTGCCCACCCATGCATAAGGAAGGGCTCCCTGAAGCAGGCACACCTGTGTTGCCAGGAGGATGCTGAGCTTGGGAAGAGAATCCAGAGGGCACAGTGACTTAGAGGGCCAGACGCTCTGCCTCCACCTGTCCAGGTGTGCTCAGGCACTGGTGAAAAGTGACCGCCCTCTATGCTCAGCTGGCCCAGGTTCAGCTCTACAAGTTGTGTGTGGCTCTTCCCCAGGGATCTTCCCATGCGGAGGCCCAGGAAGGATGGGGCCTTTGGGCTCAGGCTGTCAGACAACACATGGATGCAGTGGGCTCACCAGCCTGGGTCCTCACCCCATCAGAGCGCCACCTTGGGCATCTTCCCCAGGTAACAGCACCCTGGAGTCACCTTTCATGAGTAATCCCTTCGGGGAATCCGTGTCCGAGACCCAGGCCCTTCCAGCTTGGGGGTGGTGTAAGGGTATAACAGGCTGCCAAGGTGAGGGGTAGCCGTCCATTATGTGGAACTTGCCAGAATCTCTTGAACTGCCCCTGGTGCCCCGTCCTAGTTTAGGCAGGAGAGCTAATGGTTTTGACTTACCCAGTTTATCAAAACCCACCACATGGTAGACACTGCTGTGGGCAGCGGGCCCGGAGTATGCACACCCAGAACCTGAAAGGGCTGATGTTGCAGTCGGGGGCCACGAAAATGAGAAACCAAGTCAGCATGAGGTTTAATGCAGAAGGCTTACCCTTGCTTGGAGACTAAGCAACGAGTCAGTGTGGCCCTGCATCTTATTAGGTTACAGCAAGCAGTAAAACAATCACTGGTCAATAATTATTAAATGCACTTTCTCAATGAATCAACCAACTGTGAACTAGATATGATTTTTATGTTCCTATTGTGTTACGTCAAGTGGTCTGGTCAGTGAGTTTCCCAGCATGCTCCTCGTCTGGGTTTCCACAGCAGGAGCACAGGAACCGTCTGCAGCCCCTCTTGCGCACTGTTTAAGGCTCACGCCGGATTCCCGAAATCAGCAACACTGTTCTTCCTATTGGATTGGTTTCGGCTATTAATCAAACTTAAGCAGTGAACATATTGTTCTTTTCTCTTAGATTAGTTTTGGTTATAAATCAAGCTTAAGCATAAACTAAACTACAGCAAAGTTAATTGCTGGGGTGTCTACAGGCTGAGCTCCTGGAGTCTCCTCTGTTGGGGCCAGGAGGAGCATGGCTGGGTGAAACCACACGGTTTTCCAGGGGTGGGCAGCTTTGGCCCCTTCTCTGAGAGTGGTGAGGCCACACAAAGGTTTACATCAGAGAAGGATGTCACCCCTCTGTGCTGCAGGATGGGGACAGGATCTGGGGTCAGGGCTGGGGGCCTGTTGAGGGTCCAGGGAAGGATGGCCAGGGCCAGGGCAGCAACGGGGGCCAGGCCAGCAATGGCTGGTGATGGGGCCCGTCACCCTGACCTGCTTGGTGGGCCTCCTGGGACACAGTACTTGCCTTTCCTGCTGTTTCCTGGGGAGCAAGGAGCGGTTACTTGTCTTCTTGCCATTGGGCTGTAGAAGGTCTTTATATGTTGTGAATACGTGTCCTTTGCTGAGGGTATGATCTGCAAGTATTTGCCCCCATCCATGTGTGGCTTGACTTTTCTTTTTCTAAACATGAGTCATGTGGAAAATGGAAGTGAAAGACAAATGTACATGGAAAACATAATGAGATACTGCACATGAGAGTGGCTAAAATGAAAAACCTGAATGTAAACGTGTTGACAAAGATGTGGAGCAACTGGAGTATTCTTAAGGAGCTGGTAAAAAATAGCTTGGTACATGTTTAAAAGTTATGTACACCTACACAGCGACTTCCCTCTGAGGAGCTTATCCAAGAGGAATAAAAGCAGGTGTTTATGCAAAACCTTATACACAGTGCATAATAGCTTTATTTGTAGTCCATCCACAGGGGAATGGATAAACCAGCCATGGTCTGGTACCCCAGGGCAATACTCTTTTGCAATGAAAACGTATGACTTTTTCATCCATGCAACAGCAGGCATGCATCTCAAAATGATGATGCTGAGTAAAAGGAGCCAGATGAAAATGAGTGCATAGAAAACTCTAGAAAACACAAGGTCCTCTGTAGGGCTCTAAAGGAGACCGGGCATTGCCTGGGAATGGGGATGTGTTTGCTGATGGCAGGGAAGGAGGAATTGCAGAGGGGCATGAGGACACTGTTGGGGTGATGGGCATCCCTCATCTCGACTGTGGTGATGGCTCAGGAGGTGGCGATCATGTCGTCAGTCCTTCCCGTGGAGTGTGCCCCATTGTTTCCACGTCAGGTATCCCTCAGTTAAGCTAGAGGGCATGTGGGACAGGGAGAGAAGACGTGAAGGTGGCATCCGAGTCCCAGGGTATGTGTGTGGAGGGGGCAGCATGGTGGGATCCATACACAGGCAGCTGCGTACACGGCCGGCTGCACAAGGCAATAGGCACTTGGCGGCAGCACCGGCTGAAAGGCTGTCAGCGGGAAGGGGCCGCTCTGGTGCTCACAACGCAGAATTAACTTTAGGACAGGCATGGCCGCGGTGCCAGGAAAGGCTGACTCCTCGGACCTGTAGCCTTGCCTGCTCCCTAAACCGAAACCTCAGTAAGGCCCAAGTTGCGCCTGTGTTCTTCTCATAGGTTTCCGAAAGTGGTGACAAGTGTAGCAGCAGCAGGGGAACAGCCTGGAAGGCAAAGTGCAGGCCCTGGGCTTGCAGGCATTGCACCCTCGGCTCCTGAGGCTTCTGTGGAGGGAGTGGGGCAGTGGGTCTGGACAGAAAGGCATCTGTGGGTCCCCTCTTCTCTTTCCCCAATTTGTTCATGTGCTGGACATGGGGGAGGGGCTCTTGAGAAAATTCTGCGTGCGAGTATTAATTGCAAGGCTGTTGCAAGGAGACGGTCCCTTGCTGATTCTGTTGGGGTGTTGGGCATTCCTCATCTTGACTATGGTGACTTTACTTCCTCTAAACAGTTCAGAGAAGACCACAGCCATGACCGCTGGGCATTTCTGGAAGGGGCCAAGGTGGGGGTAGGGGTACAGCCCAGGCCCTTGGCTTGGCCGGCTTTAGCCTATGCTCACTAGCTTGGTGCCCTGGGGCACCCAGAGCACACTGAGCCGCAGTTATCCCTGTGATGGTTGGGAACCAGAGGCCTGGGAGCCGCAGGCGGCCCTTCATCACTGCTGAATGGAGCTCGCACCCCATGCCTCCTTTGGGTCTCGCTGGCAGACCTCCCAGCACTTCTCTGTGACTCCTCTCCCCCCCCCCCACCCAATGAGGATGCTTCATCTTTCTGGGCCCCACTGCCATTTTTAAACCCCCAGATTGGATAGAAGATGGGGAATTTGGGCCTTGGCATGCCCACTCCTACCTCAGCCCAGTGAGGAAACATCCACAGGACCCTGAACTTTTCCTACTTTTCCCAGATGGGGAAATTGTGGCCCAGAGAGGCTTCGCTACATGCCCAGCCTTGAGAAGGGAGCTTCAGTGAGAAAGTCTTACCAGGGATGCCTCCCCAGAGCCTTCCAGTACAGGCCGAGGATAGGTCCCGAGGGCTGAGGCTCAGGGAGGGCACCTTGCCCACTGAGAGGCACAGAATCAGGAGGGGCCGAGTACAGATGTCCCCCACCCATCTCACCCACGCTGTCCCAGTCCAGGCCAGCTCCATGCCCTGTAGAAGAATAGCAGAAGCAGCCCAAACACTCCTGCTGCTGAATGCTGACAAGTGCCAAGTACATGTGGACCCAGTTGTAGAAAAGTGAGATGATTCTGAGCACCTTCCATAAGACGTCCAGGAAATTCCACCTCCCTCCCCATCTTACTCCCTCTCTCCTTCCTTACGTCCTTCCCTCCCTCCCTCCGTCCTCCCATCCATCCATCAGTCCGTCCATCCATCCCTCTATCCTTCCTTCCCTCCTTCCTGTGAGCACCATCTTTAGCTACTGGTGCCCCTCAAGTTTTGCTCCTTTAACCCACCCTGATGATCTGAACCACTTCCCTTGCTTCGAGTCTCCCAAGATGCTCTCTGGCCCATTTCCTGCCCAGATGTGGAATCAGCCCTTCCTCCAGGAGCCCTGGCTTCTTTCGTGGAAAATGGTATTTAGAGACCACAGTTTGGCATTGGGGTGCTCATTGTTACATATCTGGTTACCATGTCTAGGCTTTTTTGAGTGGACAGAGCCAGAGTGTGCCTTCTTTTTTAGGAGACAACACATTTCCAATTCAACTGTTTAGGATTGGAGAATTTAATTTCCTTGCTTTTATATCTGTACATCTTTGCTCTAACATTGAAAGTCTTGGTTCCTAGCGTTAATAAAATTACTCATTGGCTTTATCCAAAGTATGCATAATAGTTTCAGAATAGCAACACCTATGTCATTACTGACACCATGATTGTCAAAAACAGCTTAAGATTTCTTTTTCTCTTTTTTCTTTTTTTGGTATCATTAATGCACAACGACATGAGCAACATTATGCTCACTAGACTCCCCCCATTATCAGGTCCCCCCCACCTAGCCCTTTACAGTCGCTGTCCATCAGCATAGTGAGATGCTACAAAGTCGCTCCTTGTCTTCTCTGCGCAGTACTGACTTCCACGTGACCGACCTATATTGTGATTGTGAATTACAGTGCCCCTCAATCCCCTTCTCCCTCCCTCCCCACCCGCCCTCCCAACCCCTCCCCTTTGGTAACCGCTAGTCCCTTCTTGGAGTCTGTGAGTCTGTTGCTGTTTTGTTCCCTCAGTTTTGCTTTGTTTTTATACTCCACAAATGAGGGAAATTATTTGATATTTGTCTTTCTCCACCTGGCTTATTTCACTGAGCATAATACCCCCCAGCTCCATCCATGTTGTTGCAAATGGTAGGATTTGTTTTCTTATGGCTGAATAATATTCCATTGTGTATATGTACCACCTCTTCTTTACCCATTCATCTATGATGGACATTTAGGTTGCTTCCACATCTTGGCTATTGTAATTAGTGCTGCAGTAAACACAGGTGTGCATATGTCTTTTTCTTCCTTTTAAATTTTAAGGTTTTTTATTCTATTTAAAATACAAGCAAAAAAAACATTCAAAATCCTCCTTAGATAAGTGATAGCATATTACATGCATTTTCCCCCACTTTGGTCTATGCACTTTATGACACACCTGAAGATTACTCTAGTCGCTTCTTACAGTTGTGTACTCCACAGGGTGGTCATATGGGTAGTTCATCCCATCATTCCCCCTAGGTTGTTTCCAGTCTCTGTTATACCGTGCATTTCATGCATATTTCTTTGGAAAAGATCCCTAGACATAGGGTTGCTTGGTCAAAGGGTAAATGAACATGTATATTTGCCATGTACTTCCACATTCCCTTCCATCACCATACCATTATACTATTTTACATTCCCACCAGCAGTGAACGAGGGTACCTGTTTCTTCACAGCCTCACCAGGGATGTAAGGTCACACTTCAATCTCCATGCATTTTTTCCCAAACAAAATGAAAATTTAATTTGTATCTTGTAAAAGCCCAGAGGTAGGTGGTGTAGGGCAGGCCTGGTGATTCAGCCTCCTTCCAACTTGACCTCCTCACCCAATGTCTCATGGTCCAATATGGATGCTTCAGCTCCAGTCATCACAAATGCCTTCCAGGCATCAGGAAGGAATAAGGGATAAAGAAAGTAATAAATAGTGTTCCCTCCATGTAGTTTTAATTTGCATTTCTTATTAAAGCAAGATTGAACAGGTTTTTAGGGCTACTGCTATTTATTTACTGTGATCTCTTAAGCATTTCTCAATATAGGGTAGTTGATTTTCTCATTTATTTTGGGGAACTATAAATTAAGTATCTTAACCCTATCACAAAATTCCAAATATTTTCTGCACTTCATCATCTATCATCGTACATTGCTAATGATGTCTGTTAACATGCAAAATTTTTGTTTTATTTTACACATTCACGGACACATACATCCTTTTCCTTACTTCTGGGCTTTGAAGGAAAGCTGTCCCCATTCCCAGGCAGTAGAGGGATGTGCACATGTCTTCTAGTGCTTGTAGAGTGTGTGTTTTCTGACACATCTCTGACCCGTTAGGATTCATGCCACTGCACCTGGTGAGGTATGGACCCAGTTTTATACTTTTTTGTATGACTAGCCAGTTGGCCCAGCATCCTTTTTCCTCTTATGGATTTCACACGTGAGGGAGGCGAGGCTACTTTCGTCAGGGTTGTGGCGTTTCCGCTGAGACCTGAAGGCACAGCCAGTCAGAAAGAAGAGCTGAGGGAAGGCTGTTCAAGCAGAGGGACCAGCACGTGCAAAGGCCCTGAGGTGGGACTGTTGCCCTGGGTGAGAGCCAGCAGGGAGACCGTGGCTGGAGCAGAGGGAAAGAGGGAGAGAGTGGAGGGAGGTGAGGGCAGAGAGGAGAGATGCCTGACTTAGAGAGGCTACAGCGGCGAGCATCGCGGCCCCATTTCCCTAAAAAGGAGCTTGGGGGAGGGGGACCTTCCTTTCCCTCCCTCAGGGCATGGACCGCGTGGCCCGGCAGCCTGCGCCGCCGGCCCCTTGACCTCGACCCCAGCACATTGTCAGCTGCGTGATGCAGTGCCAGTCCAGGGAGCAGGTGCATGGCCAGCCCCGCCCACGAAGTGGACACCCCAGCTCCAGCCTCACCCCAAGGCTCTGCCCCCAGACGCAAGTAGCCCCGCCCCACCGGGCGCGCCCCAGACACCTGCCTGCTTTAACCACTTGCTACCAGCTTGGCAAGAATGCGCCCGCCCGGGCCGGAGGCTCTCCGTTCAAAGCCTTTCCTCGCTGCCTGCAGCTGTGCAGCTCCCCGCTGACCTCTGTGCCTCAGCTTTTCCCTTTGTGCAATGGGCACAGGAATAGCCTCTCCCCAAAACCCAGCCTGCCCATCCTTGCTGTGTGACCCCGGGCTTGTCGCGTCACCTGTCCAAACCTCAGTTTCCCTTCTGTACAGTGGGTGCCAGCCTTCCAACTCCTTCCTCAAAGCCTGGCCCTTTATTTCCCAGCTGTGTGAACTTGGGCAAGCACCTTAACCGCTCTGTGCCTCTGTTTACCCACTCAGAGTGAGCTGGTGGGAGGACAAACTTTGAGGAGGCAGCTTGGGGGCTCAGCAGACAACAGGCACACAATGAATGTTTGGGGTCATTCGCTCCATTTGTCCAAGAAAGGAGATGCGGAGACTAGCTGCGGTCGGAGGGGACTGACGGAGGGAGAAGCCAGTAGGCTGATGTCCAGGGCTGACACTGAACCTGTTTCCTTATCTGCAAAATGGTCCTTTGAGGTTGTGTTGAGGCCAGAGGGGACTCCGGGGTCTGGGCTTGAAGACAGAGCATAGCAGGTGCTTTCGGAATGAGGGCTTCTCTTGTGGAACAACCCAGCCATCCCCGATTAGTCCACCCTTGCTCTGGGGACATTCACTGTTGGCCACTGCCTGGGGCAGACCTGGGCAGTATGCACTGTCCCAGCCAAGGCTTGAAGGCTAGAATGTGCTTGATGCTTTAGAGGGTTCATGAGGACAGGCCCAGGTCTCTATTTGTCCCAAGCAGTATCCCAGGCTCCACCCAGGGCTGGCACCCAGTAGGACTCAATGCCTGCTGAATAAACCTCTCACCTCCCAGGTCTGCCCCCACCATGTACGCAGCCGTCTGTTCTTTCTCCAGCAAACTTCACTGAACAGTGACTGGGATCCGATCCTGCTGTCTGCCAGATACTGTGCCCACTCTTTTTGCTGGACGTGATAGGAATAATTGGGTTGTGACTATTGTTTCATGAATATTCATGCATTCACAAAGGTTTACTCAGGACCTACTGTGTGTCCAGAACAGCTAATGAACTAATGAATGAAACTATACCAGAGAGTGATGAGAGCTATTAAGACAAGAAAGAGGACAGATGGAAAGTGCTAGAAGGGATATGCGGGGTTGGGGTGGTAATGAGAGGAGGTTTCCTGGAGGAGGTGACATTTGAATCCCCAAAAGTCCCCAGACTTTTGGGGGCACTTTCTGGAAACCAGAGACCCCACATTGGGGCCTCTGATTATTTTCCTATATTGAGGTATAATTCACATAACACAAAATTAACTATTTTAAAATGTGCAATTCTGTGGCATTTAGTACATTCACAAGTTGTGAGACCAACACTTCTATCTAGGCGCAGAACATTTTCATCCCCGCAAAAGGAAACCACATACCTATTAAGTTATTCCCCGTTCCCCCCTTGGGGGCCTCTGATTTTAATCCACATCTTGCATAGCAAATATCCCTAATATTTAGTTACAAATGTCAGATGTTCAGAGAAATGGATGCGCTCACCCATGGCTCCTGGACACAGAATGAGATGTGGGATACATGGTGTGGAAAGTGGTGTGGCCCTGAGTATCTATCAAAAGTCTTGAAAATGTGTAGTTCCACTTTTAAGGCTGTCCCCAAAAAGCATCTTTGTGGAAGCAACCTAGATGCCCAACCGTAGGGGATCAGTTTAATAAAGCATGGAGGAGCCCCAGCTGGACAACAATGAAGTCTTTCAACAGAAGAGGGTAGACTAGTGTTGATCGTGTGGAAAGTGGGCCGTGACTGACAAATCATGTGTACAATGTGATTCCACTGTGGCTGAGAAAAGAAAAAAGAAAAAATACAGAATGAAATAGATTATCTTGTTGGAAACCATGATTCCTGGGTGCTGATTTTATTTTTTAAATTTCGTTCACAGACTACGTGGTATGTGCTAGCCCATGCCAAGAGCAGGGAAGATGTCTGAATTTAGTCTGTTTCCTTTGCCAATGTTTTTTAATTTGCCATTGAGTGCCAGGCTCATCATAAATGCCTGATGAAAATTCCTTCAGGGATTGAAATGCTATGGCAAGAGACCTATTAGATTATTTATGTTGTATAATTTTTACACTGAGCACATATTACTTTGGCAATCAGGAAAAGAAAAGATGTAAAGGTGGTTTCTATTTGAAAATGTATGTGTGTATGTGTCATGCTCACCTGGGCCCCCAACATGGCTCTTTATCTTCCTGGTTTCCCCTCTTTATCTCCAGCCTGGCTCCTCCTGGCTCCTCTCAGAGAGGTGAAATAACCTGTCCAGTGTCACACAGCACATGCCAGTCAAGCTGTCTGCCCCCAGGGCTCCTTACCGCTTCCTGGAGTGGACTCAGGCCAAGCCTGGGTTCCTTCCTTCCCTGTGGTCTTTTTATTACTAATGGGAGGATTGTACCCTACATGGAGGCCTCTTTGATTCCTCAGTGAGTCATGGGCAGAAACTGCTGTACTTCTCCTCGGTTCTCACCTCACAGAGGTGCTCTGCCACTCAGGAAGTCTCAGCCCCAGGTCCTCAAAGAGCCCCCAGTTTGGGGGTGCCAAGCCAGACACGTTTGCTCTCGGTTCCATTGGGTCAGGCACTTTATCTGAAGAATCTGGAGGGCTGCGTGGAGACGGGACCACAGAACTGGGGCTTAAAAAATGAGTACAAGTGTGCTAGGCTGAGAAGTGGAAGGAAGCTGAAGGCACCTCGTGGGTGAGGCCTGCATCAGTGGGAGGGTGGGAGACGGGTGCATTGGTTGGTGGGTGGGTGAACAGATGGGTGGTGGATGGATGGTGGGTGGGTAGATGGATGGGCAGGTGGGTGAATGGATGGATGGATGGATGGGCAGGTGGATGGGTGGACGGATGAGGGACAGATGGATGGATAGGTGAATGGATATGTGCATGGATAGACGGACGGATGATGGGTGGGTGGATGGATGGGGAGGATGGTTGGATGGGTGGGTGGATAGTGGACAAATGGGTTGGCTGAGTAGAAAGGAGGACCGGCTTTGGGCCTCTACCCTAAGTAACCTCCCACCTACTGCCTCAAGGGCCCAGTGTAGAATTTCACAGGTGGTCGTGGGCCACAGTAACCCCCTGCATTGCAGCCCCTTCTCCAACCCACAGATGGGTCTTCAAGGGCCAGCCCCTCCTCCCACATGACCCCCAGCACCTGCTCTGGAATCAGTGCCTGATGCTGTTCAACATAATGGACACCCCGACTGTTGGCTGATGGAGGACACCAGCCATCTGGGCTGATGGTGGGCTGGCAGCTTGCTGTGGCCAGCTGCACCCTGTCTGTCTTGGACACAGGCACCCCTGTGGCTCCCCAGCTGGCCCTGAGAGGCTCCCCGGGAGAGGGTCCAACCCACCAGGGCACCCCTAGTGAGCTGTATGTCCATGTTTGTCTTCCTGTACCTCATCCTCCTCACCCAGAGCCTGGAATGGGGACATGTGCACTGGACACCCCAGGCCCTGGAGAAGACTCCCATTTTCACAGCCACCTCCAGACCAGACCCCCACCAAGCTGGGCCCTGCGGGGATCCCTCAGCCTCTCCTTCCTCCTGCCCCTACTTTTCTCCCCCTGAAAAGTGCCCCCAGAACAGCAGGGACACCCCGAAGGGCTCAGCCCAGCCGCCAGACACATTCCTCCTGGGCTCCAAGATGTAACCAGAGACGGCCAGGATGTGGCAGGACTGACACCCTGTCCCCAGACTCTGGCCCCCCAGTCGGCTCTCACACTGGGATTTTTAAAAAAGATATTCAACACTTTATTATAAAATAAAGTAGGCTTTGTAGATGTTTCTGCCCAGCTGTAGGCTACTATAAGTGTTCTGAGCACCTTTAAGGCAGGCTAGACTAAACTATGCTGTTTGGTAGCTTAGGCGTACACACTGGTATTTATTATAACAGAAAATTAAAGGGTTTTGAGCAGCAGGGACCTCAGTTTCCCGAATTCTACAATCTCAATGTTTGGGGTCCCCCAGATGTGATGGTGAGGCTGAGCCCCAGCTGCCCCTCTGCCGTCCATTCAGCACACTTGCCCCTGTCCCAGGAGGTGAGAGGGTGCCGCGGGGTCCCTTTGCTTCTGAGCTCGTCCTGTCTCCTTCTCAGCCTCAGTTTCCCCAGCTGTAAAAGGTGGCAGTGGAAGTTCCCACCCAGGGCCAGCTTCTGAGTCGTCACTGTCTTAAAAGTTCTGAATGATCTCTGGCAAGGTGCTGTACAGCTCCTGTTCATGCTGAGGTCTGCAGATCCCGCAGACGTGCTGCCCCTGGTGCTCTCCATGAACAGGCGTTTGTCCAGCGTCAGGGGAATGTGAGAGAGGCCAGGCCTGGATTCCCCGCCCCCAGGAAGTGTATGGCTGCAGCTCTCAGGCCTCCCAACCAGAATAAAACAGATCAGAATCTGAATCCAGGCCCCTGATTGCAGCCTGGATGTAGTAGCTCCCTGTATAAGCAGTTGATGTCCAATATGTGACCATTTCTCATTCCCTCAGTGGTCTCCCTCCTCCAGCCCCAGGGCAGCAGCAGGTCCTCTGTGACCTCCCTTGGGGCTGGCTGCAGGATCTGAGCTCAGGGAAACAGATGTTTCCGTCCAGCTGGAGGTCTGGGATTTCAGAGATAAGACCAGGACCGGGGCGAGGGTTTGTGTGTGAAAGTGAGGAAGGCCGGGCAAGGCAGACCAGGGGTTATGGAGATGGGCTTCCTTCCAGAGGCTCTGGGAGGGATACAAACTCAGAGCCTGTGGCCATCCTCAGAGAAATAATGACAGCGCTCATAACAATGTCATTTGTTTATCAAGGCCAGCCCAGGATACTCTCTGCATCACAACAGGAAAGTATTAGAATCACCTTTCTCGGTGTATTCACTGTGTGTCACCCTGGTGAATCTATCTCATCATATGAAAGATCTTGTCTGTCTCCTGCTCAGAAGGCTCCTGTGGCTCCCTAGTGCTCTGAGTATAATGTCTCTTTGAACCTAAAGCGCTCTTTGCTGGGGCCCACAAGGCCCCTTGTGACCCAGCCTATCGAGCTCCCTGCCCACCTGGATCCCCCCCTCCCTGCAACTTCACTATTCTGGTTGAGTGCACGTCCTCTATGTTGCACCAAAGGGCTGAGCACATTCCCACCCCGGGGCCTTTGCACACGCTGTTGCTCCAAATTGCCACCTCTTCAGCGCAGCCTTTGCTGACAGGGCAGTCAGAGTCCTAGAGTCTGAGCCCATGTTCTAGGCAAGGGAATGTCCCCCTCCCCAACCTGTGGCTGCAGGGGGCCGCAGGGGGCATCACCGGGTCTCTCAGCCCTGGACTTGACACTAGGCCTTTCCATTGGGCCAGCTGAATTGCCTTAAGCCCCTGAGCCTCCAGTGTGTCCCAGGGCTGTCTACATAAACAGAGTTGGACGTTGGACAAAAGAGGCGACTGGTGGGGTCCTGCCTGAGGCAGTCATAGCAGATGTCCCTTTGTGCTTCCCCACACTGGGCAGCCATAGGACTCCTGAGAGGCCTTGACCTGAGCTGGGACTCTGAGGAGCCTCCAGTCTGGAGTAGGAGCAGAGCCAGACAAGACATGCCTTGTTGCGTGGGGCCAGGATTGGAGGAGCAGAGGGAGTCTGGGAAGGCTTCCTGGAGGAGAAGGTGCCTGAGCTGGCATTTCAGGCTATAAGTGGGGCTGAGCGCAAACATTCAGAGACGGGGTCCAGCAGCTTGGCCAGTGGTGCCGAAGAGATGGATTCTTCCTCTGTAGCCACCAGGAAAAGCATGGAAAGTACCAGAATAGGCATGTGAGCCATGCAGCCAGTTAAGGGGGTCCCTGTGGTAGGGGGAAGGGGCTGGGGATCACCCCGGGGGGGCGAATCCTGACTTTAGCCTGTGGCTGGGGACCAAGAATGGCCTCCCCTGGCAGACTGAAAGGGAGGCGGCTGTGGTATCTGAGTCACTGGTTCCCGTAAGAGCACATGGGCTGTCAGCAAGTGGGGACGCGTTCCCAGAGCCCCTCCGCACTGCCTTTCCCTGCTTTCCCTCTCTGTGCCGACAGATGTTCCTGCAAGGCCACAGAAGGGGAGTAGGAGGAGAGGACAGGCAGAGAGGACGCCACGTAGGCTGCTCCGCCGAAATCTAGGAGCTTGTGGGGTGGGGAAATTCCTTGGCAGAGGGTCCAGTGTGTCCGGGGGCTGTCCAAGCCTCAGGACTCAGCCTGAGATGGGGAAACTGAGACTCAGGAAAGGGAGGGTCTGCCCCATTCTACACATGTGCAGACCTGTGGTTCTCTTCCAAGAGCTGAAACCTGGCCTGGAGCCTGCAGGGTAAACTGGATCATGTCCTTCCCTCTCTGGCTCCAAACTCTTCCATTGCTCCCCAGTACCCTCGAAATGAAACCCACGCACCTCACCCCTGTCCATCAGGTCCCACCTGGCTCCGTGACCCCCTCGCCACCCGGGCCCCTTACTGTCTTCCCGCTTCCTCTGCTCCGGCTCCCCGGTCTCTCTGTTATTCCTCCACACACCCAGCCCATCCCCACCTCAGGACCTTTGCACAAGCTGTGCCTGTGTGTGGAGCACTCCTTGTGAGTTATTAGCCCCATCTGACCCCTCAGGAGAGGTGCAAAGAGAGGAGGTCACCTGCCCAGGAATGCACATCAAGTTGGTGGCAGTCAGGATTTGGACCCAGGCCTGTCTGACCACCCACCTAACACCTCTCCCACCAGTGATCGCATATTGAAAACTGGTCTCCAGACCAGTCCACTGTGTAGTTCAGTGATTCTCCACCCCTCCAGGTCTTGCTGCCTCCGGCTGGGTGCCAAAGATCCTCAGGCCTGGCGTTCATATCCCCTGCTTAGAGAGTTCCTGGGTCAACCTGACCCCTAATCTCCCAGTGTCCCTCCTGACGTGGCCGTGATTTTTCTGCCCCACTTTCTGCCCTTCACTCAGAAGGATGGCGGAGGCTTCAAGGACGACACAGCCAAAAATAATCAGGCCCGACCTACCTCCCAAAAGTGGGGCAGCCTCGCCCAGCCACCTGGCACTGTGGAGGTAATTAGTGCATGTGGTAAATGACGGTAATTAGGTCTGTGGGAACGGAACCCCAGATCCATGTTTGGAGTTGGGAGGGGTCTCCAGTGTTGTCCCCCCCGATGCCACCACCAACCTGGCCTGGCCCAGGGAGCTCAAGTCCATAACCCAGGGCCAGACCTCCTATCCCCAGTCCCTTCATACCTGGGCAGGAGAGGCCCGGCTCCGTTACTTTCTGAGGGCTGCTTGCTTAATGAATTAACTTGGGCCTTGGGCAGAAGTTGAATTGGATCTGAATTTAAGGCAGGGTCACTTTTAAGTGATGAAAAATCACCAATATTGAGTCATCAAATTGTCCTCTGCCATGACCCCCGTGCATCCATCCCATGCTGGGAGATACCAAACCCAAGGGAAGCCTCAGCCCTGCCCTTGAGAGACCTCAGGCTGGGAGCTAGACACAGACACCCCTAGGTGCTTGAGCTCAGGGTTGGATAAGAGGTAGTGAGAGTATTGGAGAGGGTCTAGAAGGACAGGTAGGAGGGCTTCACAGAGAAGAGGGCATTGGAGGTGGGGTTTTGAGGAATGAATAGAAGTTTTCCAGGAGGCTCAGGTCTGGTGGCTGGTTTGACTTGTCCTGGCTGGGGGATTGGGGAAAAGAGGAGAGTGGATGGAGTAACATATAAAGGGCCCAGAGCTAAAGATGTAGAAGTTATCATGTCAAGTTGGACCTATATCTATCCTTGAGAGCTCATGCGTAGTTGGAACCATTCAACCCGTGAAAGAGAAAATCTTAACTTGGCTCAGGACCAAAACCACATGTCCAGACAGCCAAGAATAAATATAATGTTTATGATGGCAGTACTTATTAAACTCCTGGGGTTAAGCCCTCTTCACGCAAGGACTTGTTGGATCCTTACAGGGGAAACGTCAGAAGTGGGCACCATTCTTATGCCCATTTTATAGACAAGAAAATGAATGCACAAAAAGGGAAAGTGGCTTCTCTAAGGTCACACTGCTAGTAAAAGGGCAGGGCTAGGATTCACTCCCTGCCTCATGTGGCTCTGGAGGCCACCGAAGACCAAGGGTGGGGCTTGAGCACCCTCTCCTTCTGGAAGCATTTATATACATGCTGCAGGTCAGGCCTGCTCTAGGTGCTGGGAGCGAGGCATGGAAGAGGTTGACAGTCATCAAATTATGTCATCAACAAATCCAAGTGGCCACTGCGATCCATGCTGCAAGGCTGGGCTTTGGGGGAGAGTGAACTGGTGGGACAGGGACCCCCCTGGGAGGAGAGACAGTTTAGCTTCAGTACAAAAGTTGGGTCAGATTTAACTAGGCAGAGGCCAGCGCCTGACCCGTAAGCACCAGTCTGCAAATCCGCTTCCCTAGGGCCAGACAAGCTGTTCTGGTCTCTGCTTGTCCCTCCTAGGACAGGAAGCGCATTCGTTTACGCCCTTTCTCAAACCCAAGGGAAAGCTCTTGCTACTAATCAGCCACCCTGGGGTGGTGGCCTCTGTCTACCTTACAAGGACATCCCAAGGCAGGAAAGGGCTCAGGCTGGGGTGAGGGTAGCAGCTCAGGGCAGCCCCCCACCCATCTATACCCAGGAAGCAGTGAGGAGTGCCTGATCCCCCATACCCCTTCCCTCCACCCCAGCCCGGCAAACATCTGCCCATTCTTCAGGCAAGAAAACTGAGGTGCATGCTGACGAAGCCAACTGACTAGGATGACTCAGGTCAGGGCTGCTCAAGGCCAGCCTCATCCCGGTTCCTCCTGGATACCTGAGGGTGGGCCCAGGGATGAGATTCAACCCTCTGCTCTCTCTCATGCTGTTGTCTTCTGCCCACACAAACAGCACAGTCTGCCCGGGCCCCCGCTGGGCCACCCCCGTGGAATGGCCACATGGCTGTGGCTCTGCAGCCAGAGGGCACTCAGCACACCCTGAGCGGCTTCCAGAAGACTCGGCCCTGCAGGCACCTTTTCCAGTTACTTAATTTTTTTTAATTATTTTTTTACTAATAAGGAAAAGTCACTTGCACAGAACAGACGGCATTTTCTTTGTTCTCTACAATGTGCAAGTGTTCTGTGACTTTGGGCCTGAGAGCGAAGCCAAATCCTTTGCTTGTGCAGATGACTTATGAAGTTAGAAGCAGCTGGGAAAACTAAGTCTATGCCTCGATTTCTCCGGCTAGGGTGAACAGCACCTCTTGTGCTGCATGAGGCTGGAGCTCCAGGATGGGCCAGCCTCCAGGAGGACACAGACCTGGCCGTGACCAAAGTAATAAGCAGGTAATACAGACCAGGGCTTCCACAGAAAGCAAAAACCTCCAAGGCTTCAGAAAGCTCCTACGGGAGGCTCCAGGCTTCAAGGAATGGCAAGCCTTGGTTCCGAGGAGCCCAAAGGTGATGGGTGACTTCGGAGGCACCTCCAGAGAAAGAGCAGCCACAGGGTTGACGAGCGGGCCCCCCTTGCAGGCTGGGCCCTGGGGTGGCCAGTCCTGGCTCGGCTCCAGAAGGCCCTCTCCTGCCAAGTCCATGAAGGGGCAGGCTCCCTCTGACCCGGGCACCCAGGCCTGAGGGCCTGCAGGGGACTCAGCCATCTGGTGGGAACTGCACCTGGGCATTCCCTCTGCCCTGGATTCTGGGACCCTAGGACACAGCGGTCACCATCGCAGCTCGCTCATCGCTAGTATTGTCACTGTCGTCTCATGGGAGGCAAGGTGGACAGAAGCCCCCGACCCAGGGATCACGGCAAGAAATATTCTGCACAGGGCACCCCAGGTGAAGCCCCATGAAGTGCCTACTCTTTGCCATTCTGTCAACCTCTTCCAGCTCTTTCCCTGCCGTGGTGTCTTTCATTTCCTGATGACACCCACAGAACACCTACTGTGTGCAGGCACCCACCCTGGTGGCAGAGGTGGCCCTGTCCCTGGATCCCTGTCACGTGGAGAGGGACCTGACAGCCATCATAGGTAGAAGGGCATGACCTCAGGTTACCTGGTGGGTGACAGCAGGGTGAGGCCACATTCTCCACCTGTCTGTTGATCTGCTGTGTCTCCGCCTCTCTCCCCCGACCCCCATCTCTCCGTCTCTCCGTCTGGGGCTGTCCCACTCCGACCCCTTCCCCCCAGCCCACTCCCCACCCCTCCTCCGCGGAGGACCGGCAGGGGGCGCTGCGGGACGGCCTCCGCGGCCCCGGGAGGCGGGGCGGGCGGCGGCCGCGTCGGGACCCGCCGAGATGGGTCCGGAGGCGGCGCGGGCGGCGGCGGCGGCGCAGACAAAGGCGCAGGCTGCGCGGAGGGCGGCGCGGAGGGCGCGGGCCCCGGAGCCAGAGAGCGAGCGGGGCGCCCGGCTGCGGGGAGTCGGCGCCGCGGGGCCGCACCCGTCTCGCACCCGGACACTCGCGGGCCGCCGAGCGCGCAGGGTGAGCCCGGATCCCCGAGCCTGCGCCGGGAGCGCGGGGGCCCCAAGTTCCAGGGCTGGAGCGCGGGCGCGGGGGTCCCCGAAGTTCCGGACACGGAGGCAGGGGGCAGCTTGGTGAGCCCCGAAGTTGCGGGGTTGGAGAGGGGACGGAGCGAGGGGTTTCCAAAGTTCCGGACCCTGCGTTGGAGGAGCCTGCGAAGGTGTCTCCCAAGTTCCGGACGTGGGGTGGGGTGCAACGCGAGGGGACCCCGAAATTCCGGACCTGGGGCTGGAGGAGTGGCCTAGGGGTGGCGGGGTCCCCGAAGTTCAGGAGTCTGGGCGGCGGGGGGATCCCTGAAGATCTGGACCTGGGTTGGAGGAGGCAGAGAATGTGCCCATGAAATTCTGAACCCGGAGTCGCGGGGCGTCGCGGGGATCTCGGAATTTCCAGGGTCCAGGATGGCACTTCCCGAAGTTGGGGAGCATACGTGCCCCGCTCCTGCCGCGGGTGGGGACTCCATCCAGATTGAGTATCAGCGCCCCCAGACGGGCTCACGGGGTGGGCCTTTGCCCGATACGTATTGGGGATCCCGGGCCCCAGGCGGGGTCAGGCCCCCCTCCGGGAGCCCCGCGATCTGCGGCGTCGGAGACGAATGACTAGTTGGTGAGTAACTTTCTCCAAACGCAGCAAGTCGCGGCAGGAGCGTCCGGGCCGGAAGGGCCTGGCTCCTGGGACTCCTGGGACCCCTGTGCCCCGGAACCCTGCCCGGACCGCGGACCGCCTAGCAGCCCCGGCCGGAGTGCCCGCCCCTCCCCCAGCCAGGGGCTCCGGTTTCAGACCCTGTGACCGGGGCAGCAGCTGCCCAGGACAGAGTGGGGGGGCATTCCCCCTCTGACCAGAGGCCACTCCACGGGGCCTCCCCGCCCCCACTTCGCCACCCCCTTCCCCGGGCCCCTCCTGGGTTCCCTGCAGATCCCCTGGACGCAGGTTTGGGGGCGCACAGGTGAGGGTCAGGAATTCAGCTGTGTCTGGTTTCGGTGGGTGGTGACCGAGAGAGGCTTGGGAGCCTTGTCTCTCAGTCCCAGGTCCTGCCCAGCCACTCCTGACACTGGACTTGGGTGGTCTGGTAGTGGGCGCCAGGGTGGGCCAATTTGGATGCACGTTGTCTCCAACTAGGCTGGTGACTCCCTGGGGACTTGGACTCGGACCCCAAGCTGGGCCTGTACCCCAGAGTGGAAGCAGAGGGGTCCCTCTGTGGGTCCCGTGGAGGACCAGTAGCCCAGTAGGCACCTGGTGATGTCCCTCTTTTTGATGGGGGCCCTGGTTTAAGAAAGTGATGAACGAGTGTGGCAGGAAGGACCGAGCAGGCGTTGGTCCTGAGGCCCCAGCCCCAAGTCTGAGGGGGCTTCACAGGGGTCCAGGAACTGGGACCATGAGAGGTTTTTGCTGGGGCGTCGGGGCCACCTGACTCCTCTCAGAGAGCCGTCTCCTGCCCAGGGTGCTCTACCAGCTTCCTTCAGATGGAGGGAGACAGGCTCTTTCTGCTGTGAGCCATCTGCTGAGTCCCGCACCTTTTTGATTGAGGTTCTATGAGTGGTGCACTTGGTGGCTGGTCTTGAGGTGGGACCCACTTGGGGAGACACTCACAAGCCCCCTCTCCCCCAGAGCCTGAACCATCAGCTTCCGCAATCCCACTGGCTGCCCCTTGGAGCCCAACCACCCCGGCCTGACCAATGTCCACGGCCAGGTGAGCGCCCGCCTCCACCGCCCTGGCCCTGAGTCTCCTGGGGCTCAGCCCCACTGAGCACACTCTCATCTTGCAGGGAGCAGCCCATCTTCAGCACACGGGCACATGTGTTCCAGATTGACCCCGCCACCAAGCGGAACTGGATACCTGCGGGCAAGCACGCGCTCACTGTCTCCTACTTCTACGATGCCACCCGCAACGTCTACCGCATCATCAGCCTTGGGGGCGCCAAGGTCCTGGCAGGGCCCGGGAGGGGCAGCAGGCACCAGGGATCCCAGCGACAGGCCTTGCTGTGTGCCACAGGGCTGGGGGTAGAGGGGAGCCCTGAGTCTTTCTGGGCCTCTGTCTTCCTTCTGAACTAGCTCTGACCAAGGACCTCTGAGGCACTAATACAAGGTGATACCCTGCGGGCTTAATATTTGTTATTACCAGACCCATCAACCCTGAACTTTGCTCCCTGCCTCCCAGGCCATCATCAACAGCACCGTCACTCCCAACATGACCTTTACCAAAACCTCGCAGAAGTTCGGGCAGTGGGCAGACAGTCGCGCCAACACTGTCTATGGTCTTGGTTTTGCTTCAGAGCAGCATCTGACCCAGGTGGGCCTGCAGGGGTATGTGCTGGGAGGGATAGGTCTGGGCTTGGGTCATCCCCTGGGTAAGCCAGGGCCCGTGGGCAAGTAGGTGCCAGGCCTCCATCTTCCCAGCTGCAGAATGGGCATACAGAATTGGACATCCCACAGCCTCTTCCTGTTTTTGCAACATCTCAACTCTGTTGGCTGCAATTTTGGACACACCCTATCCCGCTCTGGATGCCTGGCCTGGGCTGGACTCTTCCACACACACCCAAAAGCACTTATCTCCATAGTCACCTCCCTCCAACCTCTGCTGTCTGTACACTTCATTATTGTCTTCGCCTGTGTTGCGTTGAATTGCTAGTGCTCCCTCAATCCTGCTGTGAGCACGACGATTTTCTTTTAGAAGCTTTAGTTTCCCTATCGAATTTAGGTCTTGAATTAATTTCTGTGAGTGGTGTAGGGTAGTATTTTTTTCCCCATAAGCATTCAGTTGCTCTTGAGCTACTTTTTGAAAAGTCCATCTTCCGCCAACAATTGTGCCGGCCCCTTTGCACACATCAAATAGGACGGTCTGTAAAGATTTTCTTTTAAACATTATTTTCAAACTAAGGAAATTTGTTTTCAAATGAAAAGCAGTGTGTCCCACCCTAACTGGAAAACTGGAATGAGTGGTAAATGTAAAACATTTGTACCATAAAAACAGGGTGATTTACTTTCTTATTGGCTGTGGGTGTTTCTCAGAGGCTCTCAGCCCAAGATCTAGTTTCTCTTTTTTATAAAAGGATATTCACAAGTGTCCTTAGGCATTAAAGACAGCACCCACCCGAATCACTCCTTGCTGAAATAAGCGTGATTGGGAGGAAAAGGGGATACTACCTTTTCTCAAGATGGCTCAGTGTAATGTAAGATACCTCCATGAACATCACACCCTCTACCCTGACACCCACTCTGCTCACTGGGGCATCATTTTGCCTCCGCTGTCTCCCCAGTTCACAAGGATGGATGTGCACAGCTTCTGAAGTCCCTTCCAAAGTGACAAGCTGGTGCTGGGTGGGGGTGACTTGGTGGGGCCCTGGGGTAGGGGGCTGAGGGTTTGTTGACAGTCTGTTCCTGACCCCCACCCTGTCCTCAGTTTGCTGAGAAGTTCCAGGAAGTGAAGGAAGCAGCACGACTGGCACGGGAGAAATCTCAGGATGGCGGGGAACTCACCAGTCCAGCCCTGGGGCTCACGGCGCATCAGGTCAGCACTCCCCATCTGATGCCTGCTGGGCACTCAGCTGATATTGGGGGTTCCAGGTGCAGCGCCGGGCCCACGATCAAATGACCACAGAGGACATAAAACCAGACCCGTGGCAGGGACCCAGTGGAGGGCTGGGGCTGCTATGGGAGCAGGTCATATAAGGACTCTGGCCTAGCCTTGGGGCAGGGAAGTCCTGAAAACCAGCTCAGATGTCAGAGTAGAAACCCGGAAGTTGAAATGTTTAAGTAAGGGAGCAGAATAAAGAACCATCCCTGGGTGGTTTCCCTATTAATTTATTTAGAGTAATTCATTGACCACTTGCTGTGTGCCAGGCCCAGAGCTGGGCACAACTGTTACAGAGATGATCCGGTGATTGGGGCAGGAAGGTGGTTTCTTAAGGAATTCAGCCTGCTGGAGAGGGCTTCCAGTGGGAATCTTAAATGGATGTTACAATTTGGCCCCAGGGAAAGGCATTGCTGTGCGGGAATAGGGAGGGTGGCTTCAGAGTGCCCCCCCTTTGCAGATGTCCAGTATCAAGTGGGTTTAGATGAGCCTGCCTCAGGTTTGTCCCTGGGGCGTTGGAGAGCGCAGTCAGGCAGATGGGGGCAAGGGCCTGGAACTCTGGCCCAGGGTCATGGGCACCGTGGAGGGCAGGTGAGCAGGGAAGAGGCGCGCTGCAATCTCCGTGCTGGGAAGGACCCCTGCCCTCAGTCACGACCCCAGTAATATCAGCCCTGACCCCAACGATGACTTCACCGGTTCCTGACTGAAGCCACTCCCCAGGGTGACCCCGCTGATGCCCATGCCCTTAGGTGCCCCCGAGCCCCCTCGTCAGCGCCAACGGCCCCGGCGATGAGAAACTGTTCCGCAGCCAGAGCGCGGACGTCCCGGGTCCCGCGGAGCGCGAGCGGCTCAAGAAGATGCTGTCCGAGGGGTGAGGGGGGCTCTGGGGCGGGGCTGGGGGGCGTAGCCGAAGGGTGGGAGGAAGGGCGGCGGGATCTGACTGTGGACTCCAGGCCGGGGAAGGAAAGGTGGCTGACCTCATCCTGCCCCTTCCGGAGTCGACCCAGTCCCTCGGACGTGCTCCTTTGGTCACGCCTTCCCGGGGCTGACCCCGCCCCCGGTCGCTCTCCAGCTTGGCCCCTCCTTCCAGGGCTGACCACGCCCTGCATCCCGACTGTCACTGAATGACAACACGCGGCAGGGTAACCCCGTCCCGCCCAGACCCGGCCCTATCGCGACACCGCCCTCCAACCCCGCGCTATCCTGGCCCCGCCCCGCCCAGAGCCGCTCAGCCCTGACCCCTGACCTCTGACCTCGACCCCGCGTCCTCGCAGCTCCGTGGGCGAGGTGCAGTGGGAGGCCGAGTTCTTCGCGTTGCAGGACAGCAACAGCAAGTTGGCAGGCGCCCTGCGAGAGGCCAACGCCGCCGCCGCCCAGTGGAGGCAGCAGCTGGAGGCCCAGCGCGCAGAGGCCGAGCGGCTGCGGCAGCGGGTGAGGGACCCCGTCCACCCAGAGACCCCAAGAAGGGACCCTGCCTTCGCACATCCTATCTGTCCTTGGTTT
Organism: Smutsia gigantea; assembly: GCA_032199065.1. NCBI lineage: Eukaryota > Metazoa > Chordata > Mammalia > Pholidota > Manidae > Smutsia > Smutsia gigantea. The sequence continues at coordinate 46,948 of JAVSCE010002158.1, forward strand.
ACGGTCTCGGCCTGTCACTTCCCTGAGCCTCAGTTTCTCGCTCTGTAGAATGGATCTGAAATAATGCCCACCTCAGTGGGTTGTCAGGCCTTAAACTCACTGCTAGAGGCAGGGGTCAGCCCCAACCAGAGGGGAGAGTCTCCAGGTACGGGTGTGACTGAGCAGGAGACAGATTCCCCAGGGCTCGGGAGTACAGGCTGGGGCGTCAGGGGCTCATGTTTCTGTCTGCCTAGGTGGCCGAGCTGGAGGCCCAGGCAGCCGCGGAGCCACCCTCGGTCGGCGAAAAGGAGGGGCCAGGCCAGGCACTGGAGCAGCTGGAGGCACTAGTGCAAACCAAGGACCAGGTGAGCGCCGGACGTGGGAGCCTGCCTGCGTGAGTGTGTCCCTGGGCCTCAACTTCCCTGGGTTTCTTCTCTAGGAAATCCAGACACTGAAGAGCCAAACTGGGGGGCCCCGCGAGGCCCAAGACACGGCTGCTGCTGAACGGGAGGAGACGCAACAGAAGGTGCAGGTGTGTGTGGCCGCCGTGGGTGGGGTGGCCACGCAGGGGCAGCTAGCCCCTGGTGTGGGACAGACCCGAGCTCTTCCTTTTCCGGTGGGCCCTGGGCACCTAAGTGCTTCCCCAAGCCTCAGTTTCTTCAACTGTAAGTGGGATCAGAAAGATACTTACCTAAGGTGGTTAGGGACTGGGCAGACCAGGTGCCTGGAAGCCTGAGTTGCAGCAGGTGGTTTGCAAAGGATGGTTATTAGTGCAGTGTTTCAGATGTGTTCGTTCGTTCAACAATCAGTGTTTCAGTCCCTGTTCAATTCCCATACTTGACCCCATGAAGTCCGTTCCCAGCCTGAGGTCAGGAGCCAGCATTTGAACCCAGGTCTGACAGGCATGGCTTTCAGTGAAGATTTCATCTGAGAAAAATTCATGAGGCACATCCTATGAGTCCAGTAGGTGAAGATGTTAAAGATCTGTGCCCTATGGACACAGCAGCTGGGGAAATACTCCCTATTGTCTCCTGGGCAGCGTGGACAGCATGTGCAAAGGTCCTGGGGTGGAGAGGAAGTTGGCATGTTCAAGGAACCACAAGGAGGCAGTGAGGCTAAGTTGGAATGAGCAAGGAAAGGAGGGAGGGGGTGTGGATTTCATGCCTAGCCTCATTTGGGTCACAGGAGGGTTTTGAGCAGAAGAGGGGTGGTAATCAGTTCTATCATGTTCAAACTGGCCAGGGGACCAGGAAGTGTCTTGGGCACAGGTGGCAGGGAAGAGGCCAGGAGACTGAGCAGGCTTGGCCCAGAGTAGAGTCCGTGGGGCTAGCATTCAGATGCTAGATGCCCCATGGCAGGGCTGTTGACCCATGAGACTAGTTGGCGCCCCCAATCCTGCCTACTTTCACCCTGCAGGACCTGGAGACCCGAAATGCAGAGCTGGAGCGCCAGCTGCGGGTGATGGAGCGCAGCTTGGAGGAGGCACGGGTGGAGCGGGAGCGGGCACGCGCCGAGGTGGGCCGGGCTGCACAGCTGCTGGACGTCAGGCTGTTTGAGCTGAGCGAGCTTCGAGAGGGCTTGGCCCAACTGGCTGAGGGTGCACCCTAAGCCTGGCCAGCGGGTCCACGTGGGAGCCGGGGCCTATGGGAGCTCGTTTTACATGAATGATTCCCGCGTGGGGCACCAGCTGGGCCAAAGGCCACACAGAGGGCCAGTTGCCCTGGAGGGGACCAGGGCCCGACTCAGTTGGGTGAGGCCCTGGCCAGTCACAGCTCAGGGGCTATTTTCAGGCTTTTCATTGTGTAGAACTTCTAGAATCCCTGGGGTGTGTACTGACGCCCAGATTACATTTCTTAGTGTGGTGAACGTGTGTGTGTGTGTGGTGTGCAGGCATCCAGGCACCTCATTGTCATCTCTGCCTACCTACTCTTGGGTGTGCCACAGTTGCCCTCAGCCCACCTAAGGTTGTGTAAACCACCTGCAGGTGAAGAGCGAGCTTCAGAGCCTGAGGGGTATGCCCAGGCCATGCAGCCTGGGGCCTGAGGGGTATGCCCGGGCCATGCAGCCTGGAGCCTGAGGGGTATGCCCGGGCCATGCAGCCTGGGGCCTGAGGGGTATGCCCAGGCCATGCAGCCCGGGGCCTGAGGGGTATGCCCGGGCCATGCAGCCTGGAGCCTGGCTTTGCCCGGCACAGCTGTCCTTGGCCCCTTGGGTTTATTTGGCTCATGGCCCCTGCTAAGCCCCCACTTCACTCTGACCACAAACCCCATATTAGAACAGGTAGGCAGGCGAGGAAGCTCCTAGAAGCCAGCAGTGTTCAGGCATGGCAGTTATCTCACTCATCCTTGCAGCTGCATTTGCAGAGTGGTGCAGTGGCCATGCCCATTTTCTGGATGAAGAAACCGAGGTCCACAGGGGGCTTCACCAACCCAGGGTCACCTGGCCAGAATGGCCAGCACTGCAGTTCAAAGTTTGGGTCTGGCCTGACAGCAATGGAGAGTTAGGGGTGGGGCAGGGGTGACGTGCCCTGGAGAACTTGAGCACAGGAGGCCAAACTCTTGTCACCTGTCCCTGCACCAAGAGCCAGACCAGGGAAGTCGAAAGAGCCATTTATTGAGCACCTCGTGAGAAGCTGCTCTCTGCACAATGTCCATGTCCACAGGCTCTGCCGAGGGGGCCGCGTCCAGGGAGGACCCCTCTGACCTCAGCTCTCCTCAGGCTGGGGGAGTGGGAGCTGGCTGGAGCTCCAGCCTGGCCCTACGTGGGTGCTGGGGCCAGGTGGCCCTCACGCTGGGCCCTGGGCGGACGCCCCCTGCGGCCAGCCCCCCCAGCTTTCTGCTGCTGCAGAGCCCGCTCCACCTTTTCCTTGAAGCGCCGGTTCTTCTGCTTGATCTTGGCCAGCTCGGCCCTGCGCTTGGCCTCCAGGTCAGGGTCCTGGAATGGGAAAGGACCAGGAAGTGGATGAACTGGTCACGCCCCTGGGGACCCTGTCGCCCCACCTCCCAGCTCAGCCCTCACCTTTCCCTCCAGGATAAGCTGCTTCCGCTTATTGATTTCCTTCTTCTCATCAAAGTTCGCGGCCTCCAGCTTCTAGGGGGGAAGCAAAGGCCATCACAGGGGTCCCCATGTTGGAGGGAGCACCCTGGTCCCCAAGGACCAGCTTCCCGATACTTACAATCTCGCACTGTCTCCGCACCACGTTGACCTGTGTGAGAATCCGCAGCACCTCGGCCTCTTCCACTGAGAACTCGCCCAGCTGCTTCTCTGGGGGGGTGCGGGGGAGGGCGGACACGACACGGAGAGGGTGTTCAGCCACAGAGTGAGGTCCCTGGGGGATGGCGCATGCAGGGCCAGCCAGGGTCAAGTCAGGTAAGGGTCAGATGGGCAAGATCGCAGATTCCCGGCCTAAGAAAGGTACAGACCGCTCCTTTGGTTGTGTTAGCAGCACTATGAATTTGGAAGTATTTTTGCAAATGGTGAACTTTGAAGTCCAGATGTTTTTGAATTTTAGTACAACGTGTACAGTGATTGGAGATGCCCCAGTCAGCATTCTTGGTCTTGGCCTTATGTGAAGCCACCCGGAAGGGTTTTTAATGTGCCCAGGCTTCATCCCTGGAGCCTCTGACTCATCCACAGGGACCGTCCACGCACCCGTCTCAGAAACCAAATTCCCTTCCCACGGGATGTGGCCTCCAGCTGCAGGGGGCCACTGTGGGGAGCTTGTTTTGATAACCAGACAAAAGAAACTTCGGGGCTGCATCGGAAGGAATGGGCAGTTTAAGCCTGACCATGTGAGCAGGCGGGTAGGTGTCTAATGGGGCAAAGGAGCATCTCACCCAAGCTGCCTGCCTCCCCCAGCCCCTCCCACCTTGCCACTCACTGATCTGCTCCTCGATGGCATGGACCAGGTGGATGTCATACTGTGTCACCAGTGTGATGGCCTGTCCTTGGCGCCCTGCAGGAGCACACCACAGTTACCTGCTGTGTGTTGGGAGCTGGAATGAGGGGCCAACAAAGGCAGGGCCTGACCACTAGGCGGCTCAAGGCGCCTCTTGATTTGGGGGACAGAACAAAAGCTTGGTGAATGGGTGGTGGCAGGTGAAGGAGGGCCAGGGCATAGGGGCTTGACCTCCAGCTGGACCTCCATGTGGTGGGTGGGTCTGTTCCAGCGGAACTGCGGGACTCCAGGGAGAGGCAGCTCTCCTGCCAGCTTGGCCTTACACGGGGGCTGGTGACGTGGCCGACTTCCCTTTTGGCATGGCTGCCAGCGAGCCCAGGCTGAGTTAAGAGAGCAGTAAATCCTAGGAGCCCAGCCCAGCTCTCTGTACGCCAGCCTCTCCGTCCCGTTTCTGTGAGGGTGACGAGTGTCTGGAGAGCACCAACTGCTCCTGAGGCCGGTGCCCCACAGCTGTCACATTCTTGTCACCCATCATTTGATGAGGCAGTGGGGCCCAGAGAGCTGATGTGGCCTGCCCCACGGGCAGGAGAGAGGCTGGGCCCAGCCTGCCCCAGAAACCACGTCTTTCTCCACTCCAGGTGGGAGACCATCTGTCCACTCCCCTGGCAGGGCTGGGAAGTAGAGAGAAGGACACCTTGGCCTCTGGCCAGGGTCACAGTGAGAGGCCGAAGTTGGATGCCAAATTCTGTAGGGCGGCAGCATTCACCCACTCGCTACTGGGTTTCCACTGGCACCGTGACAGACGGTAGGGACTGGGATGGGGCAGCAGGGAGCGATGGGGACTGGAGCAGAGTGTGCCACTTCCCCAGGGAACAGCAACACCACCTACGATGTACAGACAAGCCAGAGCACACCCCCACTTTTGCTTTGGAGAGGATGACTTCCCCCAGCTGGGAATGCTGCCTCTAGTGTCTTTCACCTGCAGGCCACGTATCCCCATGTCCCGCCAGCTCATGACTTTGGCCCCTCATGGGGTGGACAGGCTCAGGCGACAGGTGTCCAAAGGCCCTGTCCACTCACCTGCACGGGCCGTCCGGCCAACTCGGTGGATATAAATCTTTGGGAGTCCGGGGGTGTTGTGGTTGATGACCACCTGCACAGTGGGAATGTCCAGGCCCCTGGAGGCAAAGGCCGGTCAGTGCTGCTGTCCACATGGGGAAACTGAGGTTGGGACTCACCCAAAGTCACTCAGCGGTGAAGTCACCCAACCCTTGCCTGAGGCCAGCCTGCCCCTCTGACCCCTCTGTCACCAGGGTGGCACACAGGAGGGAGGACCCTGGGGCCGCTCACCGTGAGGCCACATCTGTCGCAATCAGGATCCTGCAGATACTGGACTTGAATTTGGCCAGGGCAGCAAAGCGTTCTTTCTGCACAGGGTTGGGGAGAGAATTGGGGGGCCAGGGGTCAGGTAACATCTCAGCAAACGTTTCAGTGCTCACCATGTGAAGCCTGGGGACAGGGCAGGGGCCAAGACAGTCCCCACCCTCAGGGGCTCACAGTCCCAGCAAGGGAGATGGCCATGAGAAGGCCAGACTGAGGCAGATGGGTGGCAGGAAGAATGTGCCAGACAGAGGGAAGAGCCCGGATGTGAGGCTCGCAGGCGACGGGGTTCCTGGGGCAGCCTGAGGCCGTACCTGTTTCATCATGGAATGCAGAGCCACAGTGGGGAAGCTGAATTCACGCAGCATCATGCACAGGATCTGGCAGGTCCTGGTGGGAAGGACGTGTCGTCAGCCCCTCCAGCACTGGGGTCCCGGGAAGGCACTCCTGCCCCAGTCCACCCCTAAGACTCCAAGCAGGTGGCCCTGGGCAGCTGGGACAGGAGCAGTGGGAGTGTGGGGTGTCCTGCCAATGGGCATCCTCTCTGCTGACCCCTCCCCTGGCCTAAGCCAATGAGAGTTGGCCCTACATCCAGTCTTTCCTGGTAGTCACTGAATTCTTAGGAGGCGGCAACCAGTTAGGATGTGATGCGGGCTGCCCTTCCACTCTGGCTTATGCTAGAATAGCCGGTAGCTTGTGGACGAGCTTCCCAGACGCTTCAGACATTTTGAGGTCCCCTGGGGTTGTGGACAGGCCAGCCCCAGGTGGTGCCTCTGGTGCACTGTGCCTTAGGGACACCCCCAGACCACAGCAAACAGACTGTTCCATGGCCTTCCCGGCCGCCACAGGGGTTCCTGGGACAGCCTGATGCCTTAGGCCCCTTCAGTTAAGGGTGGGTCTGAGGCACCCCAAATCCTAGCTCTGCCTTCAGGAAGGGTGACCTCAGCAAATTACTTGGCCTCTCTGAGCATCTTTGAGCAGATCCTTTGAAACCTCTGGTCTGAGCAGAGGCCCTGGCACGCGAGACCAGTCATGTGCCTCACTCCTGCGACCTGGGGCCACCTCTCGGCCCTCCATAAAGGGCTGTGGGAGGGGCCCAGGGACAGGAGGCAGGCCGCCTGTACTCACTTGCATGTGTTCGTGAAGATGATGATGGACCAGTCCTCGTGCTCATCCTGGAAGTTCTGGATTAGGTGGACCAGGTAGGCATCCTTGACCTTCTCGGGCACGAGCAGGTACCGCTGGTCCAGCTGTTCCACTGTGCGCACCCTGGGGACCAGCAGGCCTCAGTTTCCCCTGCTGCTGAATGGGACCAAGGCCCCACCCTGTCCCCACACCCGTTCCCCCTGGAACATGGCTGTAGACGCACGGAGCCTGAGCTTCCCAGAAGAAGGGCTGGTTAGCGGCCAGGCCCTGGAGCTCCTGGAGTGTGTCAGTCAGAGTGGCGCTGAAGAGCAGCGTCTGCCTGCGGGCTGGCACGGCTGCCAGGATGGCCTCCAGGTCCACAGTGAAGTCAGTGCAGCCCTGCTCCAGGAGCCGGTCGGCCTCATCCATCACCTGCAGCACCAGTGGTGAAGTGTAAGGATGGGGGGGATCTGGGTGAGGGTGCTGTCTGGGCCGCACACCCAGGCCTGGCCCACTTCCCCAAGTGCCCCCTTCCCAGCTGTGGACATGGGCCCAGGGGTCCTCTCCCTCTAGGTCTCAGAGGCCCTGCCCCAAATCACCTTCGCTAGTACAGGCCCCCTCCTGGGCCCTGAGCTGTACTCGGCAGTATTCCTGTTGCTCTACTGGATGGCCTAGAGGACACGCATTTCCCAAATGGGCAAATCAGCGCCCTGCACTGACTTACCAGGAAGTGAATCTTCTTTATGCTGAAGGTACTGGAGCTGCGGAGGTGGTCAGCCAAGCGCCCTGGGGTGGCAATGACCACATGAGGTTTCCGGGAGAGCTCAAGGGCCTGGGTCACCATGTCTGTGCGTGAAGAGTGAGAGGTGGGGCTGGGCAGGTGGTCCCAGGTTGCAAGGATCCCACACCCAGAGCTTCCCCGGGGCCCCCATACCCATGCCGCCGACAATGATGCAGTCTTTCAGGCCCAGAGGCTTTCCCAGGACCCGGAACTGCTCTGCGATTTGGTAGGCCAGCTCCCTGTGGGGGCAAGGGGCCAGGCTGGGTCAGACAGGGGTTGTACACATGCCTCCCCTTCCCATCTCCACCCCTCAGGCCTCCTGACTGGCCTTCTCCTGTTCATACACCCTCCATGGACAAACCCTCTGACACTGAGTGTTGCAGCCCCTGCCCCCTCACCAGGCTGGGACCCAGAATACCCCATGGCTCCTCCCATCCAGTCTCACCCAAACTGGCCTCCCTCCTCCCATGTCTTAAGCAATGGACTCACCAATCACCAAAGCCTGACACCTAAGGGTCAGTGCCCCCTCCACTGGGATTGATCAGTGTCCCAGGTCTCGGCACTTTAGCCCCCAGTACCACCCAAGCCTCTTCTCAGCCCATGTCCCTACTTCCTGTCCTCCTGTCTTGCCCTCTCCTGCTCACATGCGTGCAGAATTGATTCTAACCTTTGCCTGGCATTCGAGCTCCTTCTAAAGCTGGCTGTAACATGCCTGGACCCCAGCATCCTTTGTGTTCCCTGCCTTTGTCACATCTCTGCATGAATGCACTAGCAGTTTCCTCTGCCTAGACTACCTTTCCCCAAAGTTGTCCCTTTGAGTGATCCTTTCTATCCTTTAAGGCACCCCTTGAATGAAGCCTCCCTGCACTGTCCCCTCCCCAGGTCACACCCTCACCACACACAGCATCTACCTTGGTAATGCCATCACAGAACTTAGCTTATCAACTGCCATATTTGTCTACCCAAGAACAAGAGATGTGTATCTATTTTTTGGTCTACAAGGCTGCTGACAACTCCTGTCCAGCCAGTGCTTGCCCTGAGTCAAGCCCTGTGCTCAGTACTTTTCACACACAATCTTGTTCCAATCCTGTCGCTCACTAACTGAGGAATTAATCTCCAAGTCTTGGTTTCCTCATCTACAAAATAATAATAATAATAATAATAGAACACATTAGATGATCACGAAGATTAAATAAGACAAAGCATAAAAATCCCTCAATAAATTGTAACAGTCATTATTCTCAGCCTCAAAGACAGGTTAGCTTGATGGTTAACAGCACAAGCTCTTAACCCCAAAGAGGCAGGCATGATTTCTGTACCGATTTTGCACATGGAAAAAGTGCAGCTCAGAGAGGTGAAGGCCCTTACCCGAGACCCAAGAGGCCTGTGGGGGACTCACCTAGTGGGTGTCAGGACGAGGCAGAAGATGCCATAGGGATCTTCAGACAGCTTCTGCAAGATGGGCAGGACAAACGCTGCTGTCTTCCCACTGCCTGTCTTAGCACAGCCCAAGCAGTCCCGACCTGGGTAGAGTGTCCCACCAGGCATGGTTTACAACAGATAACGTTTAACAAGCTGTTATTATGTGCCCAACACTGGCCTATGTGCTTTACATTCTGGACATACTAACAACTTTCCATTGTGAGCAAC